>JAAIIK010000099.1:2585889-2602130 GCA_014706435.1 Silurus glanis
GTGTGTGTGTGTGTGTGTGTGTGTGTGTGTGTGTGTGTGTGTGTGTGTATATATACAGCTGTTACTGTAAGTTATTTCTTTATTTAACTGTTCACGCTGTGAGCTTGCTGAACTCCGGGTTGAAAAGACTTTCCCAAATAGGAATTCCGAACTCCTTGTTGGAAATCACAAGTTATACTTTATGTTGTGCTGGATAAAAACCTTCGCCCTAACAAAAACAAACAAAAGTTTGCTGACACCTGACCATTATATTAGTATGTGCTTTTTGAACAGCACATTCCACATTCGCTGTTATAATATCCTCCACTCCTGTTGTTCCACTAGATTTTGTGAACATGTAACACTATTATCAAACACAGTGACCTCCTCATCACTCTTTTTCACCTCTCTAGTGTTTGACTACTGCAGTACAGGAGATTTATACACCTACTGGGTGATGATCGGTCAGTTTGGAGAAGAAGCCATTAAGGTGTTCGCTGCTGAGCTCGGTTCTGCTCTAGGTAAAAAGTCATTAAAAGTCTTAAAGTCATTCGCTTATTGATGGAGAGCTGTATTTTTTGTGTACCTTTACTTGTACTGCTTTATTTCCCCTATATTGCAGGGTTTCTTCATGATTTTGGAATCATCCATCGTGATGTGAAGGTAATGAATTTTTTTAGTCTTGTATTAAAATGAGGAATCAAATGAAAGGCTCTGACAGATCTGTTTTTATTCTCTTTCAGATGGAGAATATACTTTTATCAGATCAGGGTAAGTGCAGGTTGTAATGTGTTTTCTGTCCATTAGAGGGTGCTGTAGGTTGGCTTTTGGGCTTTACAGAACATTCCAGAATTTGTGTAGAAAATATGTGTCTCTGCCTTGAAATGTCCATTGATTACTTTTAGATTAATAGATTACAGAGACTGTAACGGATGTGAAATCGTACCATTACATGCACACGTGTTAATCCGAATGTTGTAATGATTTTATGTTTTCATGTGTGTCAGGGCATTTACGCCTGGCTGATTTCGGTTTGTCCCGGAGGCTCGAACGTGGAGGAAGGACGTTCACTATTTGCGGGACAATTCAGTACATGGGTACAAAATACTAATGGATTGATGAAATAAATCCTGAAAGGTTACAGTATGCAAAAGTCTTCAACCAGCATATCCTTGCTATATGGAGGTGCAATATAATTATTATATACAGTAACTGCTATTATAATAAAGTTTCCCATGTGGTCTGTTTTCGATTTGAAATGTTTCGTAACATCCTCATAGGTCTCATAAAGGTGTTGTGTAAAATATATTACAAAAGCTTCCTGTTGCATCACAGCTCCTGAAGTGCTAGGCGGGGGTCCGTACAGCCACGCCGCTGACTGGTGGTCCCTGGGGATCCTGCTCTTCGCATTGGCTAATGGCAAGGTCACTGACACATGGCTGCATCGTTGTATCAGTATGCATGGACATTTATTGTATTCTCTTGTATTCTGATGCTGGACTGCAGGTGGCACAGAGTCTAGACATTATATCTATGTAGAGCAATAAATTGCCATCAGAGTAGTGACTTTGCACATTTCTGACATTACTGGTACATTTTTAGCAGAGGAAGGAATGCAATACCTTATCTGGCTCCACGGAGTTATTTAATAGTCACTCATTTACAAAAAGAGCTGAATTTATTTTACATAACAGAAATAAATAAAAAAATTGTAGTGAATTAATTTGAAAAGTCATCCTTTTAAGAAATGACTAAGTACTAAATAAAGACGCATTCATATCATCTATGTTGATCTATTCACTGTAAATCTCTTCCGTATAACTCATTCAACATCCTTCAAAATTCCTTCTTTAGACACATTATTTGTACCAAAGAATCTGTAAAACACATACTTCAAAAATCATAATTGTGCACACAAAACCTTCAGAAGTATTGTGCACGCCATAATAACTCAAATAACCACTCTATGCAACCGTGGTAAGCAGAAAAGAATGAGCCTTGAAAGGAATATGAGGTTACACTGAGCACCTTTGAGCTCAATGTTCCCAGGAATAAGTAACCGACCCATCACAACCCTGAGCACGATTAAATGCTTACTAAAGAACAAATACGTCAGGGGCCTGAGGGCCCGACATGACACGTTCAGGTAGAATCTGCTCTGAATTGTGTGTTTTGTTTCTTGAGTTGGTCCTTGATGATTAATATTCGCCCTTCTCCTCACAGTTCCCTGTACCTCCAGAGTCAGATCACTGTTGCATGCTGAGGAAGGTGCGCTGCTTCCTCTACGAGATTCCCAGAACCTTCTCTGCTCCATTTGCCCTTCTGCTGACTGAGGTGAGAAATAAACATTCCCCGGGGTGTTAGTTATCAACTGACCAATTAGTCCTGGATCCTCCTGTAGATTTTACCCCAAAACCATTTAAAATATAAGACGTGACCTCATCCTGGCGTCCTCGTCTCCTGGCAGCTGCTGTGTAAGACCCCGACACGTCGTCTGCGAACTCTGGAGTGCTTCAAGCGGCAAAGCTTTTTCCGCGGCACTCCGTTCGACTCGCAGCTGTTACAGAAAAAACCAGTAGATCTAATCCTGGAGCTAAAGAAGCGGCCGGATCGACCCGAAAAAGCCTGCCGAGGTCTCGCACTGGAACCTTTTCCCGATTTTGACTTTGTCTGCGATTTCGTTGGAGATCCAAACTCCGACTCTGCTCAAGAAACCCTAACACTAACCAAAGTGAAACTAGTGGAGGCCCTCAACTTAGAGCAAGTACCTCAGGGCAACGATCCACAGAGGGCTCTAGTGTAGCAAGATCCTAAATGAATGTTGTTGAAGTTTGAAGTGTGTTGCTCAGGATCGTTCAGATTGGGTAAATCATTTTTCATTTCACTGTGACAGATTTTTGTGTCCCTTGATGTTTTTTAGAATGTTTGAGCAATAATTTTCCATACAGTTTCTTAGGGCTACTATATATAATATTAGAAAACATGCTAAAATCCTGCCAATAAAATATCCTCCTTTGGGTGACATTCTGCAGACACTTTAAATAGGTCAATGATTACACTATGTATAATGGTATACATATTTCATCATAGATCACTTAGATCTCACAGCTTATTTTATATCCATGGACGATTCCCATGGTGTGACCTCAGGTAAAGATTTCAACCTGAAAACAGGATGTGAGGAACTTGTGAGTAATTGAAATGTGAGTCATTTTTTGTGTGTGTATGTTTACAGCCAGCAAACCAAATGTAAAATGACTTACAGTCTCTGCAAACAATATAGACATGGACTAGGAAGCACTTTGCTTACAGTGCCCTCTATAATTTTTGGCACCCTTGGTGGAAATACAGATAAATGTAACATGGCCATAGATTTGATGGCACCTGACCTTCAAAACATTGTTGTTCTTCCAAAAATTATTGCCACAACCTTCAAAGCACTCAGTTGTATCTAATGTTTTTGTGTACTGTACCTTTTACAAATTCCCTTCACTGGAACTGAGGCCCAAACCTATTACAGTGCAAAAAGTGAGTTGGTTTGGAGTTTGTGTATTGCCTCAGCCCTGACCTCAACCCTTAACTCAACCATACTGAATTGCTTTGGGATGAACGTACAGAAGACCCGAGCTTATTATAACAGCTAAAGGAAATAAATCTGGATTGGGATGTTCAACAGGCGCATGTGATGTGACAAACTAGTGTGCATAAACCTTTTTCCATTTAGTACACTATCAAAATGTGATATTTTGAGCACAAACCGTCAGAGACCTTGTACAGCTTTATTTCAAACAGAACATTTTCAAGAACAAAATGTATTGCAATTTTTTCCCCTACATTGCGTCGTTTAATTTCGTGTTTAATTGCATTATTATTTGTTTCAATCGTGTATTAGAAATCGGTATAGTCATAGCAAGTAATTAGATTCAGCAGATTTGAAGAATCGGTAAGCACAATGCACCTTCGCTTTACTTCTCAGAAGGTGATTTGTCAAGAGGTATAAATGTATCAGAAGAATTGATGGTCAGGGTTGAAGGTGGTTCTATTGATAGAGGGTCATGAACAGGCCACAGCTTGGACCTTGAATAAATCACATAATACTTAAAAAATAAAATTGATGATGATGGGTTTTGTCACTATTATTTAAATAAATTGGAAAGAACTGTAGTACTCAGAGATTAGTGGCGGACGAGGTAATAGTTGGACAACGAAAAAGATGGGTGTTTTTTTAGAAGACTGTATAGAAGGATTGTGTTTTTGGGCACCTCCATCCTTTGTTTCTTATTTTTTTATAAAAAATAAAGGCCACGATAGTAGGCGTATATTCTAATACAATAGTATTTCCATCGTATTTGTATCTCTCGTCTTTAAACGATAAGATATAAAGATAGTTTTGGGTCGAATTGTTGTTACTCTGACACTTATTGTAGACAGATTTTCTTTGGATTTCCATTCAGATTAATAAAATAAATATTTGCACAGTATAATTTAACACATTTTCTTTTGGGTATTTTTTAACTTTTATATAACATACATTTGTATATTTATGCTCAAGCATAATAGAAGGCCTCACAAGGATGACCTGAGGATATATCTTACTCCTCAAGGTCACATCAAGCCTAGCTTCAATTATTTTGAGGGATTTCATTACAATAAACCATTATCCATCCACAGAGAACTAAAATAAAACAAAGGTTAAAACACTGTCCTATAGATACATAGATTATATATATTTATATTTATTCTCTGCCTCGAAATTCAAGACATCTTTATGATACAGCAAGTCATCCTTAAAGCCTACGTGCCTACAGGACATGCCTCACACCGGCGTCTAGGGCGTACGTGGTGACGAACATCGCGTGACGTCATGACGTATGAGGGGACGCCTCATGAATATGTAACGAGGGCTTTTTGTACGCGGTCACGTTGCGTTGCGGCATCACAACGGCAGACTTTGGCGTTCAGAGAGCATCTTCTTCCAGTACATCTCTCGCTCCAGCTTTTTCCTTACACAACAACCAGGTAAGAAAAACAGCTTCCATTTAAAGGATAGGGGAAGTCATTTTCATGTTCCTGGAAAGGTTTCTAAATTGAAATGGTAGATATTTTATATTATAATAATAAAAGGTAAATCGCCTCATTAGGGAGACTGGAAGGTCATTAATAGTTAATTGGTTAGTAAGTTGGTTTGTTCTTTATGGGTAGAAAATCATAAAGACGGAGAAAATGTCCTAACATCACTGACAACCTTGAACCAGGACATCATCCTCCTCCTCTTCCGCATTTTGGCCTCATGTACAGGAAATGTAATGAGAGGGAAATGGCGGTTGGGATGATCTTAATTCAATGCAACCCCACATTTTTTAGTAATAAAACTGATATTTTTTGATAGGAGAGACGGATGGACGGATGTGGATGAGGGTGTTTGTGGATGAGGGGTGTGTACCTGCCCGTGTGCACGTACGCATTTCCATCAAGTGGGTGGTGGTTTTAGTTAAGCCTGTATGGAAACCCCCCCCCAAGGTTGAGTCATACCCCACATAATATTTTTTCCTGAACGAAAAATTACCACGACGGCGGAAGTCGTCCAGGGATTCGTTCGTGACTAGATGTGAAAATGTCGCCCAGCCCGTCATTGAGAAACCGTGGCGAAATGGTGTTTAGGGGAAAAACATTATGGTTGCGCTGAGGAAACGCAGACGTTCGCGTGAGGTATAAAGCGAAATGTTTGCGCAGTTTCGACGCATATCTGATGCTCGGGGATTTATAGTAGTTATAATAGGGTTTGATAGAGTCGTACTGCGCATGTCACTGGCTTTAGAGTTTACACATCCACATTAATCCACCTTGAGCCATATCTTGACCTTGACAGTTCCAAAGGTTTGCAAAATTACATCTTAAATCTGTATATAAATGACCAACAACATTTCTCCTGTAGTTGTGCAACCTGTGATTTAGTTGCTCAGTATCTGTCCTGCAGCTGGTGTTCATGTTGGAGATGTTTGGTAGGAGAATAGAGCTGGATTCGCCTCCTGCAAAAAGGTGGATTATTTTATCCGTTTGAGGGCTGTTTATGGCGTACCTTGATTTGATGGATGTCACCTTTACACGGGTGGGAGGAGGAGGCCTGGGAGGGTGACGCAGTGCACAACCACAGCAGATCGTCTTCAAGAGAGGATGCACGCAGGACTGAGCCTCAATTAGAAACACCTGCCCTTTGAACGTGCATGTAAGATGGAGTGTTGATAAATGCAGATGTTCTATATCTCAAAGTCACAGAGGTTGAACAGATGATTAAGAAGAGTAATACAATTAAATATCAATGAACTTTCATGAAACTAATTAGTTGTCCATCATTCCATAATGAGGCAACATCTGCATAGATGATTACAGTTGTGTATCATGGTGATCTTTGAGTTTGGTGAAAAACTGACGTAAATTTCATAAAAAAAAATAAATAAATAAATAGAATGGCCGATCTGGATGGAAAGAACCCCAGGGCCTCATGTACATTCAATCCCATCCGTAACCTTTCTGTGATGGAAAACGTCCACTGATATTGGAGACTCCTTCCATGAATCTTAACTAAGCATCTCATTACAGGAAGCATACGCGTCCTGCAAAATGATTCACTCGCTCTGTGGTGGAAATGGAAATCAATGACGATCTTCACATGTTTGTCCTACAAGACTAAGGTCGGCCATTTTTAGCTCAGGCTTTAGTACATTAGGGAGATCGATGAAGTTTATCACCACAAGAAACGCCAGTCATGTGGCTTGGGTCGATCTGAGATCTTGAAGCATCTCGATGTGTTTTTCAAAGCTACATTTCTCTTTTTTTATTTTAACAAATATAAATAGACCTGTCCTGTAATTGATCCTGTTTACAGTAAAGAAGCTCTATACTGTGTACAGCGAAAAGTGTAACAGACATCAGCTTTTGCAGAACTTCAGATTATCCTTCAAATTATTGCAAAACACATTTTCGCATTTACACTCGCACACATTTGTTTCCTCTCACTTTCATCAGCAATCTTGTCATTAGGTTAATGATTCATTTTTCTTTTGTTCAGCCTCAGACCTTCTGCAATGACTAACCCGACACGGTGCAAGACTCGGTCCTTAGATCTCAATGCGTCACAGAGAAGAATTTTAGACCAGTGATGGAGGGCAAAAAAAAAAAGCAGCAAGTGAAGACACCAGGGACGGTTTATGAATAGAATAAGTAGCTGATGATTGAGTTCTGGAAACTGGAAAATAATAATTTAGTAAATCATGCTGTTGAATTTAATATCCCGGTCCAACCACAAAGTGAGGTGTCTGAGGCACCCCCTCCCCCCACCCTGCTTTTTTATTTATTTATTATTTTTTTATTATTATTATTATTCATAATAAATTATAGTTTTTCCAAAAAATCTTTTAACTGATTTCATGCCTCTTGCTTTTATTTACTTATTTTATTTAATAAATACATTTTCCCCTGGTTATTAATTAACATTTTAACATGCATGCAACGATTTTTTTTTTTTTAAACCGCAGGGAAACATGATCCTTCAACTGAGCTCTAATGTAGATTTTTTTTTTTTTTTTTTTTTTTTTTTTTTTTTCAAATAAATAAATACAAAAATAATAAAATTGATCAATACAATTTTTTTTTAATAAAATATACTTTAAAAAAAAAAAAGTTTCTTTTTTTTATACTGTAAACAAATAAACTATGTAATACTAATAGAGATCTTTAAAATTAAGTTTTGGAGGCAGTTCGAACGTGTAAACTAAAAATTCTTGCTAAATGAATTAGATGTTTAGCTTAATTTCTCCCTCAAAGCAAGTGATGAGAGGAAAGGGTTAAATCTCAGGCCACTCGGGTGGCATTGTGCTCTATTTCCAAAGCCTATAAGCTGCTGGTGAAGGTTGGCAAGGAGACCAGGGCTCCTCAAACACATTGGCTAGCTGTGCTTCCGTCTTTCCCTTGACTATGGTGGTGATGAACGAGGGAACGAGGCTTTGTTGTTCTGTGGAAGCTTTGGTTCGGCTGAACAGAAAGGTTTATTCACGCATGAGTGCACTTCCAGCCCTGGTGGGAACGTGGGACTCCTGCTGCTAAGGACATACTAGATATATGTTTATAGAGTCATCAATCCAACCCCAACTCCCACGTTTACTTGGAGTTACATGGAACGAGATGTTTGTATCATGTCACGGCATCACGCAGTCAATTGCAGCCAGTTCATTGATTGCGATGCAGGAGAGGGAACTTGAGAGGAACATTGATGAGGAACAGGTTTTTGGTATTTTTGGTTAAGCCACAAGTTAATTTTGATAATCAGGCTGCTTTTAGTAAAATATTTAAATGCAAATTTAATAATTCCAATCACTGGATTTGCAAACGCTTCCTGAATTCTGTATGTTCACTCGGGTTTTATATGCAGTTGGATTTTCACACCCCGCTGAGCAAGGCTGAAAAATGAGCTCTGACAGCACAGTTTAGACAAGCATAAGTTCATAACCCTTCTTTGGGAATCTCTACGCTGCTCAGCACTCGTTATGTAATCCAGCCTTTATTCTGGAGCTTGCATTTAAACCGAGGAGGGATTTAACCCAGAGAACGTTTGCAACCCAGAGATATTTTACATCGCAGTGCAGAAATACAATTGTACACATTTGACACACATTGCATTCTGGCTCAAAGACGGGTCTGGTATAGTTTCATGCCGTTGCTCTCCTGGCATACAGGAATGAGAACGTCCAAATCAGGAGGGTAGCAACAGGAGGTACATGATAAACATCAGGCTTCCAGATAATTGAAAATGAAGGCAGTGGTTTGATATTTGTACGCGCCAATAACGTTCCATTTACTAAGGTCGATGCTACTTTGTAGATCATAAAGAAATTGTTTTTGAATATCAGTGTTGCAGAAGACCACCTTATGAGGCTCTTTAATTATTCACACAACAGTTGTATTTAAATATTCTTTTTTTTTTTTTTTTTTTTTTTTTTTTTAAACCACTCACTAATAGTGTCCAAAACAAAACAACGTATGTCTTGAAATGTTTGCTGATGCTGCTACTAAATCTAATGTGGTAAGTAGGAAGAAAGATGATGGATGGATGGAAGTTAAGTGCTAAGGGAGGTGGTTCAGGCATCAGACTTTTTGGATCCGAAGGTCGTGAGTCCAAATTCCAGCCACGCAAATCCTGGTCCCTTAACCCCATAGCTTCTTAGTGTAGGAATGAGAAAACTGTAAGTCTCTGAATAAGGGTGCTGTAAATGAATGATGAGAGCAAGATGTGTGTATGGCACAATATATATTAAGACATGCTGAATATACAGATGATCAAAAGATATGTAGTAGATAATCTTGGGTATTCTATACATTTTCAATTATATACACTTAATTGAACTGCACGATGAATGCAGGCAGTAGAATCAGTAACACATCATCCAGAGCGACATACGAGTGCTTTGAGTCTCTTTCAGTGAATAAATCAACACTGGTTCGCTAGACATCAATAAGCTGTCAGGGTCTTGGCAGTTTAGAGTTTAGAAAGATGATTATGGATGGGAAAAAGCTGCTGGTTCTGGTGTGTATTTGCATGCTACGACTTTAACAAACTCCAGCTCCGATTGGATTTTCTACCTGAAGGGGGGAGGGAACTCTTTTTTTTTTTATTTTTTTTTTGGAGTTGCTCATCCAATCAGACGTGAACCTACTTGTAAAATTGATCATTGTGGATTTCTGGGCATGGATGCACTCTTAATGAAATCTAAACAGGCTTCCCCAGTGGATACTGATCACTCACACACACTTTCTTTCTCCCCCTCCTTCCCTCTTCCCCTCAGGTCGTTCTGAGCAGCAGGCATCATGACTCACCAGTACCCAGCACTCACCCCTGCGCAGAAGAAGGAGCTGCAGGAGATCGCCTTGGCTATCGTCGCACCTGGCAAAGGCATCCTGGCTGCGGATGAGTCCACAGGTCTGTCCCGAAGTCCCAGCTAACTTCAGCTCCTCCAATTCGACTGTTCCCAACCTCATACTGTCCTGATCATGCGTTGATTATAACTACCAGCTCTGTGTTTCAGTGTGCACTTTGAATATATAGAAATAAAGCATGTTTTTAAAGCAGCAAAATTATTGCCAACATCAGCAAATCTTAAGGCTTGGAAATACTTTTGTTAAACGAAATCTGGGTCTTCCTAAAAAATATTAGACATAATGAAAACCGGTTCAAACACGTTCCTTCTAGAAAACTATAGAACTAATAGTTTGTAGGTACATGTGCAGCACTGAGCTGCTTTTTGAGCAACATTCGAATTCGTAATCGCTTTGGTAATACGTGTGCTATTTGTTGCATCTTGAGGCTTGTGCCATTTCATCTGGCCTAAAGCAGTAACTTTTTGCGGGCATGTGCGCACACAGGGAGCATGGCCAAGCGCCTGAACCCCATCGGCGTCGAGAACACCGAAGAGAACCGCCGCCTGTACCGCCAGCTCCTGTTCACGGCTGACGAGCGCATCGACAACTGCATCGGCGGCGTCATTTTCTTCCACGAGACTCTTTACCAGAGCACGGACGACGGCACTAATTTCGCCAAGCTGATCAAGGACCGCGGCATTGTCGTGGGCATTAAGGTATACTTGCTCCATTGGCGTGGGGTGTGACCACATCAAGCCTGCTGCATGATTATCATTTTTATTGACATTTTATTTCTTCTGAAAGTTCTCGTCTTGAGCTCATGGAAGTGATCAGTGTGTATAAATAATCCAGATAAAGGTTAGGATTGGGATTGAGATTAGGATTAGGTTACTGTGCATGCAGGCCTTTAGAGTGAAATGGCGTCTCCATGGCTACACGATTTATTATTAAATGGATGGTAGGCGAAGATGAGGTTTCTATTAGTTGTTTTTCCAACGTGAAGCTGCACTGATAGTGACGTACAGTCAGAAATACAGAGAGTTTTTCCGGGTTGCTTTATACATTACAAAAGCCGAGTCTACAAGCGAATCACTGATGACAAGTGTTTTTTGGATGTAATATATTCATTTTTTTAATTTTATTTATTTTTTTATTTTTTTATTTTTTTGAGTGTACTTTTGTCTTGCATTTATTTTTGTAACAACGTTGAGTACTAGTTTACATGGTTGTTTTTTTGTTGTCGTTTGTTCTATCCAGTATTCATTTAAAAATATTGATTGATTTAATGAGTTATCGGCAAGTACGATCCAACCTAGCTATTTATATCAGTAAAATAGTCAAACTCTGCTAAAGACTGTGTTCTTCTTCCAATAGGTCGACAAAGGTGTTGTTCCTTTGGCAGGGACCAACGGGGAAACCACAACACAGGGTAAAGTATATTAATATTAAAAATATGTAATTTATTTACATTAAAGTACATGTTAGGATGACTGCTGAATGTTTTTTTTTTTTTTTTTCTTTTTTTTGAATGCATGAAAGGATTGAACAGAGATTATCTTCAAATCAAACAAACACATGGTTCTTCCATATAGCTATGGTTGGGTTTGCATAAGTATTTGCCACCTCCCCCTTGGTTTGACACATGTCATAGTAAATGCTAAACATTCAATGTAGCATAAATATTCACAATATTTACAGCCCAAATTATACCTATAATTTGAATCCCAGGCAAAAAAAATTGTTTTGATGGGACAGTTTCAGATCTCATGCCGCAATTGACACCCTCAAACGCCGGCATTAAAGCATCAGGACTGATTTCCCTTGTTCACACAGGGTTGGACGGCCTGTCGGAACGCTGCGCTCAGTATAAGAAGGACGGTGCCGATTTCGCCAAGTGGCGTTGCGTGCTGAAGATCAGCGAGACCACTCCCTCAGAGCTCGCGATTCAGGAGAACGCCAACGTCCTGGCTCGCTATGCCAGCATCTGCCAGCAGGTGACGCCTCCCGCTCCAGGTCACATCACATAGTGTAAACTGTGGGATGTAGGGATGAAAAATTTTATCCTTTTTTTTTTTTTTTTTTCGTTGTAGAACGGCATCGTGCCCATCGTGGAGCCGGAGATCTTGCCTGATGGTGATCATGACCTCAAGCGTTGCCAGTACATCACAGAGAAGGTGAATAATCTCTTATCTTTATAACTCACTTTTTGTGTGATTGTCTTTTTAATTTCATAGTGCAAGTAATTTAAAAAAATGCGGCTTTGAAATGAGGGTTGAATCAAAAAATTATCGTATTGAAACACAGCCGTTATACAACTGTTTGCACACTTTTTTTTTTTTTTTTTTTTTTATTGCACCTTGAATTTGTTATAGAGAAACACGAAGTTATGTACAACATTGATTGTCAGTTTTGGTCACCCCTAGTGGTCATACCTTCTCTAAACTTCAACCCTAAACCCATTTTTCATTTCAAATCTTTTATTGCGCTACTGTGCTCCAGGTCCTCGCTGCCTGCTACAAGGCTTTGTCCGACCATCACGTCTACTTGGAGGGCACGCTGCTCAAACCCAACATGGTGACCGCCGGACACTCCTGCCCCACCAAATTCAGCAGCGAGGAGATCGCCATGGCGACAGTCACCGCCCTGCGCCGCACCGTTCCTCCAGCCGTTACAGGTAACACACCGTAGTCGGCTGTCACTCTGGCACCTACTGTTTGTCTTTATCGCAGTCCTACAGGAATATTGATCGATTGCCTTCTCTCACGCAGGTGTAACCTTCCTGTCTGGAGGACAGAGTGAAGAGGAGGCATCTATCAACCTGAACGCTATCAACACCTGCCCCCTGCTCAAGCCGTGGGCGCTGACCTTCTCATACGGCCGTGCTCTGCAGGCTTCAGCCCTCAGCGCCTGGCGCGGGCTCAAGGACAACACGAAAGCCGCCACCGAGGCGTTCATCAAGCGCGCCGAGGTTAGTTCATGAGGTTCTGTCTTTGCTATATGTTTGTCTTTTTGTCTAATGTTCTAAATTCATTAATGAATCTGCTTTTTCCTGCAGGCTAATGGCCTGGCCGCTCAAGGAAAGTACGTGTCCAGCGGAACCGACGGAGCTGCAGCACAGTCTCTGTACGTGGCCAACCACGCCTACTAAACCCCCCAATCCCGACTCCCCCATCGCCCCGCGTTCTCCAGCTTCTGCCAACCAGTAGTATCTTCCACCCACAGCACCCACCTACTCCCTGTCACCAACCAATCACAGGCCTTCGCTGTCGTCTGTCCTCTGTGCAAGAGTCATCAATTGAAACCTTCTCGTTGCATCTTGTTCAAATTTCTTCAACAGGATTAGGAAGGAGTGTTGGGAGGCAGAGCACGGAGATCTTTTTTCGTCCCAGTGGATCTAAAATATGAATTAATTAGTGTTGCCTGCATGGCTGAATTCTTAACACCTGATTCAAATAGGTTTCTTTGGAAAAAATTTCGGTCATGAGTATTGAATTCCAAGACGCTCGCTCCAGGTTCTGTAGTTCTTGTGTGTTTCGTCGTTACTGTAAATTCCGGTCGATTGTGCAGCGGTTGCGAGAGCAGGACGGTGAAGGGAAATAAAATCACGTTATCCATTCCAGACGTCGTACGTGTCCGAAGCATTGCAAGGAAAGTGTGATTAGAACAAAGGCTGAACAGGAGCATTCCTAAAGCGTGTGTGTGTGTGTGTACGTGTAAAAGGGGTGTGTATAGGTCAGTACATCTGTGTCCATTACAAAGGTTTTAAACGAACAATTGACCAACAGAGGAACATTTATTTAATCTATAGTACCAAGTGTTAAGGATTGTTTGCTCATCTACTGTTTGATAATCATAGAATCTATTAACTCTATTAGTTTGCTGTTTCGTGTAGCGTGTGTGAACGTTCTGCGTGCTCCCTTTCCATCTTTTGTAGCCTAGTGATGCAGAGACGGTGATGGTTTAGGCTCAATACGCCGGTACGGACCGGACCACGGGGAGCTTTCACTGCTGATTTGGTTAGACTGTGATGTTGTTGTGGTGTTATTCCCTAAGCACTTGGTGTCAAGCAAAAAGATATATATAATATAAAATAAAGAGATTCAAATCCCAAATGTGTCTCCTTTTGATTTATATGAACAATAATCAAATGTTGATCTGTACAGGACCAGGTTTGTCTTATTTAATTGCAATGGATTAAGTCATGAAAATACACTGCCTGTTCAAAAAAAAAAAAATAAGTCACTAATATTTCCTTGACCCTGTCGCTGGTTCACCACTCTTCCTTCCTTGGAGCACTTTTGATAGATACTGACCACTGCAGACCAGGAACATCCCACGAGAGCTGCAGTTTTGGAGACGCTCTGACCCAGACGTCTAGACGTCACAATTTGTAAAACTCGCTCAAATCCTTTTGCTCGCCCATTTTTCCTGCTTCTACCATATTATAATGTCAAATGTATGCCTGATCAGTGTACATCTACACTATATGGACAAAGGTTTGTGCACACCTGAGCATAAGATTTGTTCTTTTTCACATCCCATTCCACGTTTAGTAATAACCTCCACTCTTCTGAAAGGAGGTTCCACAAAATTTTGTGTAGCTTTGTGCTCAGTCACAAGAGTGTTAGCGAAGGAAATTATGTAGGTGAGGTGAGGAGGTTTGGGATGCAGTCAGCAAGAAGAGTTTTTCCCAAAGCTTTTAAATAGGATTTAGAGCTCTACAACAGGAGAGCTTTCACGCCAAACCATGTCAAGCATAACTTAATGAAGCTGGTTTTGTGCACAGGGGCGTCATGCTGGAACAAGTTGGGGTCTCCTAGATGAAGATAAGGGAGAATTTCTTTCCATGACATCCTAAGATATCTTATACAAATGTGTGTAGAACTTTGTGGTATGGGGAAGGACCATGTTTGGGTGGAAAAGTCCGGTGTCCCAATACTTTTTGTATAGTGTATGCAAAAAGACATGGATACAGTGTAAGAGTGGGATGTAGTGTTTGAGTGGCTTAACCTTCTTGATCAGCATACTGCTGCAAAATGGCTGCACTGGCAACCACAGACTGGTGGAAGATCGCCAGCATCTTACTGACCTCACTAAAAATGCTCCTGTTCTTCAAAGAATCAAAGAAGAGCATCATGGAGCCATCAAAACAGCTAGGAGTCAATCTAAAGGTTTTGGATATTGAAAAAAAAAAAATCCCATGAATTCTTAAAATTGAATATCTAAAATATAGAAAGATATGACACCAACTAGAGACTGCACACCACAAATCCATGATCAAGCATGGAGTAAGAGATGCAACCATGCAGCCAAGGTTAACTCTGTAGAAGATATAGGGTTCCAAAGCTCAGACAAAATAAGAGGATCATAGTTTGGATGCTCCACGAAGATGGGTTTAAAAGAGGAGTAGGAGAGGGAGCTATGGTGCCTGAGAACATTGTCACTATATTAAAGCATGGTGGTGGTAGCAGCATCAATTAAATTTAAGGCCATTTGTATAGTATAGGACATCATTCCAAAGTAGCTTCACATAAATATTTTACAGATCTAAATTTCAACACCAATATTAAAAGGATCTCATCAGATCTCTCATAACACTGTCAGAGAATAAGAAGATCTTTATGTTAGGAGCACAAACTGCTTCATATATTTTACACTGATGCTATTTTCAAGTCTGGAAGTATATTTAAGTGGCTAAATGGTTTCAGCTAATACACTTGAAAGGAGTGTCCACAGACTAAAAGAAACTAAGCAATGATGGATATCCCAACCTCATTAAATGCAGAAGTGCAGCACTTTTGGGATTTCAGCCTAGACTCTAGAGAGAGAGAGAGAGAGAGAGAAAGAAACTTTAACTTGTCACTAACCCATTACACTACAATAAAATCATTCTTTTCACAAATCCAAGCTTATTAGTAAATTGGGACCATAGCACACTGTCAGCTATGATAGAGCACCCCTGCAGCAGAGATGTTTTAGGGCCTTGCTAAGGGGCCCAACAGTGGTATCTTGGCAGTGCTTGCCATGTGCTTTGGACAACATGCCCTGTTTGTCCTGTTCTTGCTCTGAATATGTCTATTTCATGTAATGTTTAATGTAAGTTATAGTATATGCTTAGCCAGATTACTTCCAGATTATTACCTTCAGTAGGTTAATAGCTAGATGTAGGTCTGTATAGGATGAATATTTATATGTAAACTTACATAGGTTATATGTAGATATAAAGGCTATATGTTATATATCTATATGTAGATATTAAGGCTATATGTTATATATCTATATATAGATATAAAGGCTATATGTTATATATCTTTATGTAGATATAAAGGCTATATGTTATATATCGATAT
>JAAIIK010000099.1:2603152-2627008 GCA_014706435.1 Silurus glanis
ATCCACCTTACATCCCTCTTTCATCCACCTTACATCCCTCTTTCATCTACCCTACATCCACCTTACATCCCTCTTGCATCCCTCTTTCATCTACCCTACATCCACCTTACATCCGTCTTTCATCCACCTTACATCCCTCTTACATCTCTCTTACCTCTGTTGCACCTCTGTCTTACCGCCATCTTACCTCCATTCCATCCTTCACATGAATACATAAGTCTTTATTCTTGTAGCTGCCCTTCTGAAAAATCCCATGTGGTCAGATTGTCTACCAAATCCCAGACTTAGATGGTCACCTGAGCAATCCATTTCTGAAAACTTATTGTCCTATTTCTGCAAACTAGTTGTCAGTCCTGCAAATTGGTAGTTTATTTTACAGTATATCGTGTAGTCCCTCTCTACAGACTGTTAGTCCTGTCAAAAATGTTTCATGAGGCCCTAATTTCAAAAACATTTGTATTTATGAAGCATGAATGGCAGCCCAATAAAGTAAATGATCAAAGTCTATGAATTAAACACGTATGTACACGTATGTGCACGTCTTATACATTTGTTCTCATTCTCATGTCCTCATCATGTCCTCTCTCCATAAACACATCTGTTTGACAAATGCTAAGCAGTTGCTTTGGGGACATCGTGTTGAGTCGTCTTTGGCCCGTTTTAGCTTTGGGTTTGTTTGTAATTTGAACCATTAGCAATAATTAATGTGCTCTGGCTTCTCTTTAACAACACAGTGTGGGTTTATCTAGCTTCAGTAAAAAGCAGTTCATCTGGAAATAAAGTGGTCTGTCTGTCTGTCTGTCTGTCTGTCTGTCTGTCTTTGTTTTGTTTTTTTTGTTTACTATATCTGTCTATCTGTCTGTTTACTGTTTCTTGTCTGTTTGTCTATCTGTCTATTCATCTGTTACCTCTATGTCTGTCTGTCTGTCTGTCTACCCACTGATTAGTCATAAATCCAGAACCACACTAATAATATTTTTCAGTTTATTTCAGGATCATTGACTTTACATTTATGAGCAGGTGCTTCTGTAATCAGGGTCGCGGTGTTTATGGTTTGTGAACACAGCTCCAGCTAAGCGTTGAGGTCGAGGTGGTGTTTTCCAGAGGAACCCTGAGTCCAGAGCAACAGAAGAAGGTCCCGCTCAGTCAGACCAGAGAGCAGGAGCACCAAGTAGACGGTGAGCAAAAAAGATGTTCTGCTTTCTTGATGAGGAAAAAATCGTAAATGTTTATTCCCTTTTGTTGTATTATTATTATTTTTTTTTTTAAAGCTAAAAATGGGCTGCTATACAAATACGAAACCAAATATCGCACGGCTACGATCATGGAGGAAGACGCCTTAAATCAGCCCACAGCTCAAGGTACTTTTTAAACAGTAGACAATTTAGAATAAATAATAGTTTGAGTAATATGGGGTCAAAATCCTGTGTTTTTGTATATATTTTTTTCCCCCATCATGCATCAGCGGCAGATCATTCTCTGCACATGCTCAGTGAGAGCCCGTGTGGCTCTGTTGTTGTGTACATCATCCCCGAGTCCTCCACGTTGCTACCAGCTGTAAGACTCGTGCACACACACACACACACACACACACACACACACACACACACACACACCCAGACTATATGGACAAAAGTTTGTGGACACCTGAGCAATAGATTTCTATGAGTTTTAAATATCTATAATATTACTATCTTTTTAAATATCTCATTTCACATTTAGTCTTCATTTCCTGTTATAATAACCTCCAGTCTTCTGGGAAGATGTTTGACTAGATTTTGGAGTGTGCTTGTGGAGATTCATGCCACAAGGGTATTGGTAAAGTCCGTGTTCAAATTTTTTCCAAAGGTGTTTAATAGGGCTTATAGCTCTACAGCAGGAGATCTTCCACTCCAGGTTTGAGGTAAAAGTTTGGGGAAGAATCACATATGGCTGAAAAAGTCAGGTGTCCCAATACTTTTGTTCATGTAGTGTACTATATACGTCTGGCGGGTTTAAAAAATGCCTCACCGGCATTTATTCTAGAGATTATAATGATTTTAAGGGACTCTTGATTCAAAGTGTAGGATTTACTTATTGGTATTTGTTAATTCTACACAAAAACAATGTACCATCACACTTTCTTTCTGTGACGTAATAATAAAAAGAACTTGTGATTATCCAAATCAGCACATTATTTTGCTGAGAAAAATAAATATGAAGCTGAACCGTTCTCATGTCTCATAAATGTCGAGTTGGAACCTTGTGTTATAAATCCGCTGTCTTACGGCTTGAGTTTGTTGTCGCTGATATTAAGAAAGCTCGTGGTCACTGATCGATGGTTCTGTTTCTCCGTGAAGGATGTAAAGGTATACGTGGGGCAGTGGCGCACTGCCGTGCTGCGTGCCGCACCGCTTCCACCAGCTGGGAGTCTCAAAGATGTGCTGTCCGCTCTGGAGCCTCAAGTCAGGCAGGTGATTGACACAATGTCCTTCAGTCACCAGGAGATCATGGGCACTCTGAGCGACCGCATCCGTATCAGCCAGGTCAGCAAGGAGAGCCTGGTCGAGCGCATGAGCGCCATCAAGTCCAGTCCAGGTCAGATATTAGCACAGCTGAAGGAATAAAACATTAGGGTAGGGGGCGTTGTTTCTATAGTAACCACTTACACAGGAAATTGTTTGCTCGATGATCTACTACTAATGTAATGTGATTTCCTGAAGGCTTCTGTAAGATGTTTAATAACCCTTTAGGAAGCATAGATTAGTGCTTTGTGAGGTTGGTATATATGTGTATCGAACCAAAATTCCTGTAGCAAAACAGTTCAGTACGAATATGTGCACCGCTACACCCCGATAAATCGGTGTTTTCTATCGTTCCTTACATAAGCAACATCTTTTGACCAACCACGTCTGAGTTTCTGCTTACGTTAATGCTTAATTCTTTTCCGTTTCTCAGGCTATGAAATCACGTTCAGCCTCTTGAACCCTGACCCCAAATCCCACAGTCTGTACTGGGACATCGAGGGAGCGGTTCATAACTACATCCAGCCACTTCTAAACAAACTCACCCCCATAGCCAACTTCTCCGTCGACTCGCAGGTAGCTCAATTTAATCCGTCTTCTTGCCTTTTGATTTTTCGTTTAGTTGTCGTTTTTTTTGCAAATATGAACCTGTCTCTCTCAGATCCTGTACTATGCGATGCTGGGGGTCAACCCTCGTTTTGACAGCACCGCATCAGCATACACTCTCAACGCAGCCAGCCTGGCCCATGTCATCAACCCTGTGGAGGCCAGACTAGGTGGGGACATTTCTAGTATGCAGATAAATCAAACACTAGCAAAGCACAGTCCCTCGAAACATCTGCCCGGTTTACTGGAATTTGAAATGTATGATATAATGATGAACTTTTATGCCGAATTCCAGGCTCCAATGCTGCATCTTCGTACCCTGTGCTGAACTTCCTGCTGTATGTCCCTGAAGCTCATCATTCTCCACTTTTTATCAGAGACCACAGGAAGAAGGATGTGCCTTCAAATGCTTTCCACAGCCCCCGCTGGGGTGGGATAATGGTACGGCCCATTTTCTATATCATCCATGTGTGTCAAGCATGTCTTCCCTGTAACATCAGAGATGTAGGGGCCAGTGAAGCAGGGGTAGAGGATGGAGTGGAGAATTAGTAGAGGATGAAGGGATCAGTGAAGAAGTGGTAGATGGTGGGAGGGATCAGTGGTCGAGGTTGGAGGGATCAATCGGAGAGGATGAAGAGATCATTGATGGATGATGGAGGGATTAGTGGAGCAATTGTGTAAAGAATGAAGGGATCAATGGAGCAGTGGTAGAGGATGGAGGGATCGGTGGAGCAGTGGTAGAAGATGGAGGGATCAGTGAAGCAGTGGTAGAGGATGGAGGGATCAGTGGAGCAGTGGTAAAGGATGGAGGGATCGGTGGAGCAGTGGTAAAGGATGGAGGGATCAGTGAAGCAGTGGTGAAGGATGAAAGGATTAGTGGAGCAGTGGTAGAGGATGGAGGGATTGGTGGAGCAGTGGTAAAGGATGGAGGGATCAGTGAAGCAGTGGTGAAGCATGATAGGATTAGTGGAGCAGTGGTAGAGGATGGAGGGATCAGTGGAGCAGTGGTAGAGGATGGAGGGAGCAGTGGTAGAAGGAAAGTATCCGAGAGAAATATACATGTTCCTGATTTTATAAAGGAAAAATCCACGTGCGCATATTTATTTTTTAGGTGTACAATGTAAATGACATGTACGGACCCGAGGCGGAGTTTCCTGTCGATATTGACATCAACATGACCAAAGTAATGAGCGTCTTCTTGGCACAGTTGAGGTCCGTCTTTGACACGTCCAGCTTTTCAATTTTGACATTTTTTTATTCTGTTTTTATTTTTATCCTAGTTCCAGGCCGATGTGTAGTTTTCCATCACGTTTTTCCGCTCGTTCTCGCAGGCAATTATTAGGAGTCCAGAAGACGCAAGCTCCTCCCGGTTTCGTTCTGCAGAGCCCAGGCAGTGCAGGATTGGCCGACTGGGAGCTGGACCAGCTGATGTGGAGTCGCAGTGTAGAGAACGTCGCTACAGCGACGACCACCATCACCTCACTCGCTCAGCTCCTCGACCAGATCAGCAACATCGTCATTAACGACAACATCGCCCAGCAGGTGAGGAGACACGGCTTGAGATTCAAAGTTGGGTTTTCTCTTCTTTTATTTATTTATTTATTTATTTATTTATTTATTTTTAGCACAACTGTAAATAGAATACAATTCCATAAAAAGACTCTCTCGATTTGATTTGTCTGATTGTCAAAAAAATTTAGAATACAGAGGCTCACGCTTTATCATTCTTCTTTTCCTGAGCCAATACTATACAATATACAATAGTTTTCTTCTATTAGTTATAGTGAACAATCGTATTACTTGCAAAAAAAAATAAAAAATACAGCAAACAGATACAAGAATGTTCCTCCAAATCCTGAAAAATCTTGGAATGTTGAGAACTTTCGCTTCCTGATGTCAGGTGAGAACTACATGATACTTTACTCTCTACCCAATTCCATGATTCAGAATGAAAATTGGTCAAAAGTTCTGGTTTGAGTCTGAATCATTTCTGCTATTTTTCAACAACAACAAAAAAAACGTGGTTACATTTTCTGGAAGGATCCATTAATTTGATTTCTATTGATTGATTTGATGCATCACTGCCTAGTAATGGTTAGTCATTTTCTGCGCATGTCGCACTTCCAGGTACAGTTTCCCAGAACGGGTTCACGTCTAAGAATGTAGTCCGCTGTGAAGATGTATATATCTGTTCAAAAGCGTAGCAGGAGCTAGCTTGTTTCGAGGATTTACACAAATTAATCTTTTGCTTTTGTGTTTTATTGCGTTTTTCTGCTCTGTAACTGGCTTTTGTTGCTCTATTGCAGGTGTCCAGTGCGGTGTCGTCACTGCAGGCTGCCACGGCTGAGCTGGAAGCCGGGAACCTGGCCTTCGCCCTGCAGTACAGCCGGGAGGCCATACTGGCTTCTGAGAAAGCGTTTTTCGACCCCTCTCTTTTGCATCTCTTGTATTTTCCAGACGACCAAAAGTTCGCCATTTACATCCCTCTCTTCTTGCCTATGTGTGTGCCCATCGTGCTCTCGCTGCTCAAGATCATCAACGAGTTTAGACAGAAACGTGCTGAAAAACTCGCCAAAAAGGACTGAGAGAACACGACTGCACGCGCAGAACGTGTCGGTGCCTGTTGGTGAAATGTCGGTTTCTATGCACTGGTTTTTGCATTACACTGTAACTAAAGACAGTCTGTTGTGGAGATTTATACAGTCCTATACGAGGACTATGTTTCTGTTTAAAGCGTGAAAGGTATAACTGCTTTCGAAAGTACTTTTGTGTCTCCTTCTAAACTAAAGCATTAATATGTTTTCAGGTTGTTGTTTTTTTTTCTCCATCCACTGAGAAGCGATTTCACATTTTTTTTTGTTTGGCACAGGTTACAGCCAGGCTCTGTCTTAAAAACCACACAAAAAGGCCTGAGGCTAGCTCAAGAAGTTTGGGAATTGGAGAAATTATGGAGGTTTTTCTTCGTTTTTCTCAACTTTGCGTGAGAAATCTGTTGAATTTGGTGTGCACCAATTTTCTCACTCACAGTATCTTCTTTTGTCATCATTTAGCACAGACATAATCCACTTCATATCCATTTGTACTTATGTACAATAGACACATTTTTGAAGACACCTTACCATAAGATTACTCCCTTTTTACAACCCATTGTACATTCAGTCCCCATTTGCTGTTATAATGACCTCCACTCTTCTGGGAAGATGTTCCACTGGATTTTGGAGTGTATTTGTGGAGATCTGTGTTCGACTCATTCAGGTACTGATGTAGGTGTTGTGAGAAGGTCTGGGATGCAGCCAGGGCTCCAATTCTTCCCAAAGGTGTTCAGTAGGGTTTATAGTTATATAGCAGGAGATCTTCCACTCCAAACCATGTAGAGCATATCTTCAGGGAGCCGGCTTTGTGCACAGGGGCATTGTCATGCTGGAACAGGTTTGGGTCCCCTAGTTCAAGTGAAGGGAAAAATTCATGCTACTGCATCCAAAGACAATTGTGAGCCTCCAACGTTGTGGTTTGGAGAAGTAGCACATATGGCTGGAAAAGTCAGGTGTCCCAATACTTTAGTTCATATAGTGTAATCTGCAGTTTAATTGCTGTGCCTTTTCATTTGAAGCAGTGTTGAAGGAATGTACCTACATTTTTTAAATTCAGCTGTCTAAGGCATTGTGTAATGAATATTTTGTCAGAATTACTCATTACAATGTCTACTTTTGTAATTTTCTTTACGTTCATGTCGTAACGATATACATCAGGGCACCGACTCTTTTTGTTGCTGCTGTTGTTTTTTTGTGTGTTCTAAAGAAATTGTGAAACTGCAAAACATTGAACAAACAGGTGGTGTATTTTTTATATTTGAAACACTTTAATTTGTACTTTTTTTTTTTTTTTTTCCTCACAAGGCGTAAAGTTTTTTTTTAATTTTTAAATTTTTATTTCAATTAAATTGGTCTTATTGGAAAACCCATTTTATACCGGCTGTAAACCAACCCCTGAATTCTAAGTCCTTGAAATCGCATCTCTGATACCAGATGTGTGTTTATTTATTTTCCTGTAATTGTGAAATTCTTTGAGCTACAGTGTCACTTACATTTCACATAATGGAATCCGTGGATAACCGATGGATAGCCATGTTAATTGTCATGTGAAAGGAAATATGAATAAGGTATTAATAGTATAGAGTAGGTAAGCGTTGGTGATGTAAATCCAACACGTGGATGCGATGCTTCTGATCGGTCAAACAAAAAAGATTGACAGATGTAATAGTTTCATTAAAGAAGGTACTGGTATATGAACGAGAAAGACCTCATCCAGGTTACGTCGTTTTCTTTAAGGAAAAGAGATATGCAAATTAATTAAAGTTGCATGGTTATCTATATGGCCATTTATATATAATGATATACATCATTATATTGTGATGTGTAGGTTTTTTTTTTTTTTTTTTTTTTTTTTAGGATTAAATTACGCAAATGCTTTAAAAGTGCATTCAGTAGGATAGTGGTCAGTCGGGGAGTGTGATTTATAAGGTGTGACATGTAAATGTTTGTTTTCCCTCCTTTTTCACAACGTGCTTATAAAAATGACTGACATTAGTCCCATGCTAACATAAACAACCTTTACGGGCCGGAAATCAGTTTTCCCATTTTTTCTTCTATATAGTACGCATGCGCACTAAGAAATATTTATATATGTTTTTAAAAAAAAATCATATCTCTACTATTTTTTAATCGCCCAAATAATACTTTAATAAAAATAAAAAATAAAACATCTATCGCACTTTTAAAGTTATTTAGTGTTTATAAGTGCGCGGATTTTTCCTCAGGCACGCAGCTCGTGTAACGTGAACGCGCATGTAGTTCGGTTGAATCTTAAACAGCCCCTTGTTGTACATGTAGTGCACTAGTTAGGGTACGTGAAACGACGCCTTGTACCGCTGACGTAGTACACCTATGTAGTAAGCAGGCCGCCATTTTGATTTCGGCCCTGATTTCGGATTGGCCGAAGAGGGGCGGGCGAGCGAGCAGGAAGAAAGAAGGGAAGACGCCATCTTAGGTGCGAGACGCATTTCGTGTTCAGAAGCCCCTTTTGTTTTACTTGACTTCGGTGAGTATTGCATTTGTGTTGTTAATAATAATAAGGATTTTTAGTCATTTTTTGTTGTAAATTAGGAGTGTTTTTTTTTCTTCTTAGAATATGTCTAGCGGTGGAGTGATCCGAGGTCCGGCAGGAAACAACGACTGTCGAATCTACGTGGGGAATCTGCCTCCTGACATCCGCACCAAAGACGTCGAGGACGTTTTCTACAAATACGGAGCGATCCGTGATATCGACCTGAAAAACCGACGAGGAGGACCACCTTTCGCGTTTGTTGAGTTTGAAGACCCCAGGTAAAAAAAAAAAAAAAAAACATTAATAAAAAAAACACCTTTTCGTTTAGCTAACTGGCTAACTCAGGCAAACATGGCGGCGCTGTGTTTGTGTGAGGGGGCGGGGCTATAGTTAATTTATCTCTTTAAAATCTCTCTCTTTAATTGCATCTTAGTCTAATTTGGATCTTTTTTAAACAATTTATGAAAATAATTTTCTTTCAACAGAAAATGGAATCAACCTTAAAGTCAGAATAGTTAACTTTTCTCGGTCAAGTGTGCTCAAGTAAGATTCTAGCCTCTGCGTGCTCATTTGAATATTCATTACATTTGCATATCAAACAGTTTGCATGAAAGTTTCAATAGATGTTCATCGGAATAGAAAACTTTTTTTGTTTTTTTTTGTTTTTAAGAATAGCTTTTTGTAGGGTATAGAGTTTTTTGGTTAAACACAAGTTAATTATTTATAATTAGTTAAATCAAGAGTTCAGTAAATGTGTAATTAAGGTATTAGTAGTTGTAGATGGCTGAAAAAATTAATATAAACCATAATCTATTATAAATATTAGTATTAAATGAGATCAGATTGGAGAAGTATGGGTGAGAAAGACCAGCAATGGTTATTGTTTGTTTGTGGTCAGTGATTGGTCGCTAGGAAACAAAGACAATCAGTGATTGCAATGACTCATCCCACCTTTTTAAATAAACAATGTTTAGTGAATAATAGCTTTACTGATTCTAACGGAAAGACAATTTAATTGTGTGTAAAATCACAGATTCGGTTGTTCGTAAAAACGTACAACGGTTCAGACCATCCAACTGGATGTTTTCCTGAATGAGTAGACAGATTAAAGATTACACACATGTTCTAAAGACTTCTATTGAGATTCCAGACAGAAGCAGATTTCTGCTTGCGGTGCGTTTAGACGGCTGTTGAACACACATGCTTTCTCCTTCGCTAGAGATGCAGAAGATGCTGTGTATGGAAGAGATGGCTATGACTACGATGGCTATCGTTTGCGGGTGGAGTTCCCCAGGAGTGGCAGAGGTGGGGGAAGAGGTGGTGGTGGAGGAGGTGGTGGAGCTGGGGCTCCAAGAGGCAGATACGGCCCTCCGTCCCGGCGCTCAGAGTACAGGGTCATAGTTTCAGGTTTGTACATTGGTAATGATTTCACATTATTGTAAAAACAAAAGACTTTGTATCTGTTTCTTTCATTTATTGTAATGATGGAAGTCTGTCAGTACTAATGTTTTTTTTTTTTTATTTATTTTTTGGTACACAGGACTCCCTCCTAGCGGAAGCTGGCAGGACCTAAAGGATCACATGCGCGAAGCAGGTGATGTATGTTACGCTGATGTTTTCCGAGATGGCACCGGTGTTGTGGAGTTTGTGCGCAAAGAAGACATGACCTACGCGGTGCGAAAGCTGGATAACACTAAGTTCCGGTCCCACGAGGTACGTTTGGGTTTCTGAATAGGAATCGCCATTGGGAAGGACAGGACAGGACAGGGCATAGCTTAAGGATTGGGATGTTTCAAGGTAAGGTTGTCAGAAACCCGTTGTGGAGCCACGAGGACTAGGAGGATCCAAGGAATGGCTTACTTGAATGTAAGTGATTTTGCTATTGGGCTGTGCGTTTGACACCAAAATGTCTTCTAGTTCTTTTATTTTTTTTTTTAAATGCCATCCCTTTATTTCCACTTCCTATGCTGAAAGTTTCTTTCTGTAGTTTGTATTTCGTCTCAGGGTGGGGAGGGGAGAAGCTTCAGATGATAAACTAGGTGATGTCACGGCCATCCGTGGCCTGGGACCAGCGGAGCAATATTAGCCATGCTGTCTCTGGGTCTGACGAATTGCACACGTACTTCCTGTCCATCACAGCAAAGCTAGCCAATCGTGGCCTTCTATGAGGTCATGCATGCGAAAAAGGCCAGGTAGCGCATTCCTCAGAGTGTGCTACAGGCGTGGCACAGCACGATCGGCCGGCTCTCTGTGCTTCGGAGGAAGCATGGCTTAGCCCTGTCGTGCGATCGCCGGCTGATTTGATGTTAGACTAATGTTTGTTTTTAGGTGCACACATGGTAAGTAATTCCTGACTTGGTGAACGTTCGCCGGTTCTGTGTTAGAAAGCGATGTGTTGTGTGTTTCCTAGGGCGAGACGGCTTACATCCGCGTAAAGGTGGACGGCCCACGCAGCCCGAGCTATGGGCGCTCGCGCTCTCGTAGCCGCAGCAGAAGCCGCAGTCGGAGCAACAGCCGTAGCCGCAGCTACTCGCCGCGCCGCAGCAGAGGATCTCCACGTTACTCGCCCCGTCACAGCCGCTCTCGCTCCCGCACTTAAACTCCCACAATACAGCTAGCTCTCCAACCACAACCACACACCCTGCGTCGCCCTCTGCTGGACCCACACTTGTACTTCATCACCCTTATGACTTGTTCCCTCATTTCCCCGAGTTGACGACGACTTCATTTGGTTTGCAGCGGAATTTTCCAGAAATGAGTCTTTCGTTACTTAATCCTTAGGCTAACAAGATCAAATTGAAATGTAGATAAGTGGATGTTCCTGTTTGTCTTCCTTCTCCCTCATCTTATACACACACACACACACACACACACACACACACACACATACCCCTCCTAGTGTTTTGTCCCGTCTTATTCTGTCCCCTTCTTCCCTCGTGTCTTTTGTACTGCATCCATATTTTAAATGGTGTTTCATACTCCATTGTTGGTCCATGTGTCAGATAAGGTAGATATCCAAATGCTAAAGAAAATATCATGAAATTGGCCCCCTGTTTTGTGTTCATGAAAGGGTTTCAGGGTGGGATTCATTCGGGTTTTAATTTTGATGGTTAGGAATTTTTTTTTTTTTTTTTTTTTTTTTTTTGTTGCAAAACTGTTCTATTTTTACCTTTTCATGTGTCTTTCTATAGACAAACAGAGGAGCAGGATTAAAGAATTCTTTGGAATAAAGGATTGTCAAGCACAGTTCATTCATATTAGGATAAAGCGTTTTTGGAGGAGGAGGAGGAGGAGCAGGCATTTCAATTTTGGCAATGGTATGATGACAAGCGTCTTTAGTCACCTACAAACAAACTGCAGGTTTTTTTTTTTTTTTAATTCCCTCAGACTTTAAGTAACCTGAATTTTCTTATTGAAGTAACAGTTTGTTTTTGCTTTGCCATTTTACCCTCCTTTTATAGTTCCCTCACCATTTTATTCTACCTTTTCTTCATTGGCCTGCATGTGTTTTCTGTCATAACGCCGCGCTCGTGCATACAGGGTTCTTTTGTTTTTTTAATTTTTTTTTAACTTTCCCTCTTTTTTTTTTTTTTATTCTTGCTTGGCCCAAATACAAAACATTTGTCATGTACAGTGGATCTGGACTGTGCCATTATAAAGCAACCACTCAGACATCTCAGGAGATACTCTTGGAAGAAGGTTTGCCTTGTGCACTTCATGTCAATTGCAAATCCAATACGGAAACGTTTTGCGTTTTAGTTGTTGTTTATGATGAAAGTACAGTGTAACATTCATATGGTGCTTAAAGGTTTTGTTAGCTCATGTGATGTTAAGTGCTCATTAATGCTTTTGAGTCTTTTTTTTTTTTTTTTTTTTTTTTCTTCACGTCGCGCCTATGATAATCTCTTAGAAGCTTTTGACATAGCTGTGATTCTAACTTGATCCCTCTTTTTTGATTTTGCTGGTATTCAAAGGTTTGGATTGGAGGAGGGACACACTGTCTCCCGATCCTTGGAGCCGGATCATTGGATCAGTTCAGGATCAGGAGCAGGATTAGGATTAGGATAAGGATGGATACATACATGGAGCAGGATCAATTTACCGGGAACGGGAACCGTAGGAGAGGATCCCAACCCCCTGACCAATACCGCACTTAACGGATATAAAACAAAATGCAGAAAACATTTCAATTGGCTTTTCTAGAACCAAATTGGTTTTTTTTTTTTTTTTTTTTTTTTTTTTTTTTTCCTTTTTGTTTTTACGGAGCCAGACCAAAGAGGCGCACACTGAAGGGATCCTGCGGTTGTTTTTCTTTTATGCGATGAGTTTTTGGTATAAAGCGGAGCAGAGCCAGGAACCGGGAGGCCGGATCAGTTGCTTTGGATGGAATCCACATGAGGAGCTGGGTAAATAAGAGGGATTTAAGGTTTTGGGAGGGTGGGCTGGGAGGTTCATTATGAGGGGGATTTTTTTGTAGTTTATTTAGGGATTCAAATATACAAAGTGCTTCAACATTTTTAGATATAATGTGTGTTGGAATTGATGGGATTTTCTGAATTGGCTACTTCTGATTTCTAGTTTGAAATGTTTTTTTTTTTTTTTTTTTTCCTCTTTCAATAAAGTTTGGAAATTCATTGTGGTGTTATTTCTTGATCAACAGCAAATGTAAAGAAGCAGGTGAACTAGAGGGTGGTCTAGATTTTTAGATCTTGTGGATATTTTTGATACCACACTGTACTATTTATTGCAAAAGCTGGGATCAAAGATCTCAACTACTGTTGCAGAACTGCATGTAAAGTAATACCTCATGAATGATAGATGAACACTAAGAAAAGTCAGCTTCCTGTGACACTGCGATATGCTCTTGTCTGCAGTTACGCATGCTCATGACTGATTCTAGCTTGGAGTTCTCATCTGCTGCTTTTTCAAATAAAACTACTGGACATAGTCATCATGACCAATAAAGCCTTGGGTAAATAATACGTGAACGGAAAGGTTGCATACATTACTTAGTCTGGTGTAAATGCAGTTTCTGGATTGATGTATTGCTCATCACACCCAAACATGGGTCTGCAAACTTGCCGCACACTTTGAAGCACACGATCCGTTAGCATTGTAGTGTCCCAACCCCCCCCAAATCTGTTCTGGAATGATAATACACCATGATGACCAGGTTCGCCCAGATTGGCGGTGTAGAACTCAAGCAGTCTGTACATAGTTCCAACTTCAACCCATTGAACATCTTTGGGAAGAACCTGCACACCACTATTCAATGCTCTTGAAGATGGATGAGCTAAATATGCCAATGCTCCCTGAAATCATTCCTAAAAGATTTAAAGGTGTTAGTGGGGGAAAAGGGAGATCCTCTGTCGAACGTGGTGTTTACAAGGCCACAGCTTGTCATCATGCTATATAGGATTCTGAAAGATTACATCTAGGCCATTTGGTGGTTTTCAAAATCTAGGGTTTATGAGAAGACAGTTGGATGTGGAGAGTATATAACCTATTTCAAGAGGTGATAGCTGTATGTAGGTAGCGTCTCTAGCTCATAGCGTCAGGGTTCATTTCTGAACTTTGGTTGTATGGAATTTTAGCTTGGTCTCCTTGTTTGTCTGAGTTCCTTCTGGGTTCCCCAGATGTCCATGGTGGACCGGTCATGCATCGTGACCTCATATGTAAATATTTGTGTCAATCATGACCACATTCTCGTTATGAACGAATGCCAACGCTTTCTTTTGGCTATGGTGTGGCTATAAAATGGCCCGTTGTAAAAAATCTGGCATAAAATGTTCCTAATATTCAGGAAAAAAAAATGTGAACAATGACTTTAATATTAAGGAGGACGGAAAGGTCATTTCATCCACAGCCTGAGGTGTAAACGAGGCCTGAAGCCCAGAGAGCCTGACTAGCTTCTCGGCTCCCACCGTAATGCATTGTGGGATGAAATAAAACGCGGGCGGTAGGAAGCTAGTGGAAAACGCTGGTAACGTGCAGACAGAGACGGCGCCGTAGCCAATCAGAGGGCGAGGTGCAGTGAGGTGGGCGTGTCTTAGCAGGTCTCGCCTCCTCCTCCTTTCTCTTCCCCTCGCCCCCCCCTCCGCGCGAATATGAGTGAAAAGCGCAGCCGTTGCATGGACAGTGGGCAGACGTAAGAAGGAATCACAGGTGGTGGATGTAACGTCGCGTCCGGCCGGTCCAAACGAGACAAGTGGAAAACGAGCCCTAAAATAATCGAAGCTTGCAGGAGTTGTGAGAAAACGGTAAGTTGTCCGTGTTTTTCCATTTTTGCCGGTATTTTATTTATTTATTTATTTTTAACGGGGACGCTGTCGTGCACGCGCACAAGTTGATTGGAGAAAGTACGGGAAGAGAGCAAGCATGACATGCAGATCCCGGTCCGATCTAATCTAATCCGATACAGACACGTTTATCACTTCTATTTCCAAGGATCTACCTATTTATTTCCTTCATTGTCTTCATCCTGATTTGTGAACGCGCCTGACGCTGATTTGACGTTCACTGCTTTATTACACAGGTTTATTAGAAATAAATTAAATTAGACAGGTTTATTTAGGAATAAAATCAATCAAAATGATAAATCTGGATTTGTTTCCCCCAATAATGTAAAGAGCAAATACATCGGTAGCCAGGACACATTTTCTCATAGGCAGGGCTGGATTTTATTTTCTAAAATTTTCTCCAAAAATGTTGGTTATTTATGTATTTTTTTTTATTTTTGTAGATCTTTTTGTTTTCGTGTATTTGATTAAGATCACACTTTCCATCAGCTTTTACAGATCTCCAGATTTGGATTTATCCCTCCTTACCATCCTGTGGCAAAGTAAAACTCCCTGAAACATCATACAGGAACCTTGAGAGGAACCAGGAACCGCAGTTTTACAACTGTATGGGAAAGATCTTCAGTATAATCATCCGAGTCATATTTCCGATCTATAATATCCTATTGATTACACTCAAGTCTCATAGTCTTGTAGTCAGAAGGGTATAGGTGGCGTGTAATAGGGGGTCCAGGCACCGAATCACTGACCAGGGTAATCAACTAACCTGATCACTTATGATGATTATCCAGACTTGTCTAAAGTAAAACCTCTTTTGCTGTCCATCTTTATGATTTCCAAGCTCTAGGCTGTGTAAGATGTGGTCCCTTGGAGGTTGTTGGTTGAATATCCATCTACCCACCGAGTCAATCGAATGTACGGTTCAGTGCTTGGACCGCTTTCATTATCGTATTAGTCCTCTAGATGAGGCTCTGTTGAGCGACAACTTTCTCAAAATCCATCTGGATTGTTTTATAGGTAGCGAATCTGAATCGGTGTAACCTGCGATGTGTTGGTTGAGCTATCTTGCTTAGTCCGAAACGCAAAATGGTCTTGTTTGAATGCAATATTTTTCATTGCATTGTGGTTTATGAACATTTTACGTTTTCTGTCCATTTTATTTATTTATTTTTGTTAATCCTTGTCCAGACGCTAATAATCGTGCTCCGGGAATATCTCGCGTGACCTCCGCCCAGCCTGGTTCCATCTGCATAATCTTCATACATGAATTTTACAACTATACAAATTCCTCTTACACCAAATGACATTTAAATGCATCTGGTTGAACAGGACGCGGCCTTGCGCTGCCCACTGAGGCCCGAGCTACCCACTCGAATTCAATTCAACAGCACGTTCTTATATTTGTCCCTGGACCACGTTGAGTGTGGAGCATTAGGAAATCCAGTGTGCCGTTTCCTGTTGTGGAGGAGACCTGGATTATGTTTGTTCTTCCTCTCCTGGGCTGCGTGGGAAATGGAAGAATCTGAGGTTCTTGATGGACGCGGCCTTTTTTTTTTTTTTTTTTTGTCCTTTTTAAATGAACCTGAGGATGACTGTAAAACTAGCAGACCTGCTGCGTTGGTTTGAATTTGAAAGCTAGAAAATCCTCTTGAACACCGCAGCAGAATCCACTGGTTCAGTCATTGACACATGACTAAGAAAGCCTGCGTTTTGCTCACACTTGCATTGCATTTCATGCGACTGCAGAGAAAATGATGAACATGACACCATTTATACAGCTTGGGATATGAAGGGCGTTCTTCAAAATGGAAGGAAAAAGCATAGACATCAGAGTCTTTTTATTCAACCTCGTAAATCTGTTTTTATTTCTTCGATGGAATAGTTCTCATACGCATTTTGGTATTAATTACTAAAGACAAAAAAAGCTTTTCTTTAAATTTCCAGTATGAATCCTGTAAAGCATGGAGGCCCGTGTCTGGTTTTGAAAAACACTCCAGCACAAGCTTTGGCTTTCACATTGTTGGTGTGTAGTCATTAATTGGTACTAATTGGGCAGCTTTGCGTCCAGATAACAGCTGGGTGTTCAACTAATGGCCTCTTGAAATTATTACAACTCGTAACACAACCTTGCAGGCCGGGTTTACAATCTCTCACTCTTTTATTTCCTAAAATACATCAACAAAAGTATTGGGACATCTGACATTTCTAGGCCCATGTGGTTCTTCCCCCAAACTGTTACCACAGAGGTGTACACACAAATGTATAGCAGATTTAGCAACGTATATCTAGTCATCGGGTTTTATTTTGACCAAAGCAACGGAGCGGTGGCCGTTCTTAAATAGATGTGTTTATGAAGACACTTGTGTTGGTCGGATGGATATTGTTCTCTAGTTGGATACATCGATCAGACATAACATTACCACCTGCTTAATATTGTGTCAGCCCCCCTTTTGCTGCCAAAACAGTTCAGAGCCGTCAAGCATCAACAGCATGAACTTCTTCAGCAGTTTGAGCTACAGGAGCTCTTCTGTTGGATCGGACCACGCAGACCAGCCTTCACTCCTCACGTGCAACGGCCCACAAGAGCTGCAGTTTTGGAGACTCTCTGACCCAGTCGTCTAGACGTCACAATTTGTCGAACTCTCTCAAATCCTGACGCTCGCTTATTTTTCCTGCTTCCAACTTTGAGGACAAAATGTTCACTTGCTGCTTAATATATCCCATAAAGTCATAATGCTATGACTGGTCAGTGTAGCCAATTGTGTATGTCTGGAGACTCGTGTATGTGGAAGAGGGCAGATAGCACTTTCCTTCGAGTGTATTTTTTGAGCAGCAGATTGAAAAAGATGTGCTTGTGTTTGCTTAAATGTTCACATCAATAGCTTTTGTCTGACTGGGAGTGCCAGGCAGTGGATGGAGAACATATTCGAAGGATATCCTGGACCACAAGAAGGCCTGCTGAAACCATTCAACAGTAAGCTCTAAAGAGGAACCATTTAGCGGCACCGTTTGTCGCAGGAACAGAACTTGGACCCGGAATCATGCCTAATGTCTGAGTCAAAGTCGCACCATGTGGCACTCGGTCATAACTGGCTGCAGTTTTCACCGCAAGCGAAACGCAGTGGGGATCCACTTGAGCCTGTCGCTTAGCAATGCACCAGTCTTTTTTTGGGGGGGGGGTGGTGGTATGAGGTGGTGCTTTCATATGCATGCACAACCCTGGCTTTTAAAGAATTGCCATGTCCTGTGATTGGGTCTAATGAGGAAGGCGAAAGGAAGAAAATAGTCCTTGGCTGCATTTAAAAATAGCCTCGCGCTTTTGTAACAGAGGAACAAAATGTGCAGCATATTTACCGTATAATATCAAAACGACCGCTGTAATGATTATGATTCGTGCGATTGTTAGCGTCAACGCAGACCGTTTTTCCCTCGATCTCTGATCCTGTGGTCTTTTCTTTCTTAGACATCATGACTGACAGAAAGGCCGTAATCAAGAACGCTGACATGACCGAGGACATGCAGCAGGATGCCGTGGATTGTGCTACACAGGCCATGGAGAAGTACAACATCGAGAAGGACATCGCTGCCTACATCAAAAAGGTAACGCTGGTGCAGATTATGTCAAGTGATCGATAGAAGCAGTGGTTCTGGTGACGGTGTATGTCGATCGTCATATTGAGCTTGTTGTACAGTTCCTCGAATTGTTCCTCATCCCAATGAGTTTTAGTTACAATGAAATTAAATAATTTTTATTTTTTATGTAACTTGCAGGAGTTTGACAAGAAGTACAACCCCACGTGGCACTGCATCGTGGGACGAAACTTCGGCAGCTACGTGACGCACGAAACGAAGCACTTCATCTACTTCTATCTCGGTCAAGTTGCCATCCTGCTTTTCAAGTCAGGCTGAGAAAGGCTTTCTACCTTTTTTGGGGGATTTTTTTTTTTTCCCCCCACTATTTCTTTTTTTTTCTTTTTTTTTTTTTTCCATCGCACAAATTCTGAGCTCAAGCTCCAAACCTGGACTGTGATGCACTGAAGATTGATGCCACATCTCACACACACACCGACACACACACACACACGCGCACACACACACACGCACACACACGCAAAACACCATATTCCTGCTCATCATGAGAAAATGGCTATGGAGGCTGTGCATAAGTGCATGGACCGTGTACAATATTTAATTTGTATATGTGGCTTTTCTGTAGTTGCTCTTGAGTTAAAGCAACTTTTTTTGCTGAGTATTTTTGCAAAGTAAGATTTTGTTTTGCACTAAAGTTGTATAAACTGCTTTGACTGCTGCCTTTAAGTAATATTAAAGTATAACACACCACATCGTGTTTCTTTTTCCTGTTTAACTGCAAACGTGAATCTTATTCTCTACATCTGATACTCTGGCGGTATTTTGTAGCGGTGGACGAAGTACACAAACCATGTAGTTGAGTTAAAGTAGAGATTCACTCTGTAAATTATGACTCCAGTAAGTGTCCTTTTTAAAAGTACGATATTTGACTTTTAAATTCACTACATTTTAAAGTTTCCCCAAATGGAAATACTTCAGTAAAGTACAGAGACCCAAAAAAGCTACTTAAATGCAGTAACAAATTATTTACTTCATTACTGTTCACTGTTTTTTGGGGACAGTGATGAGGGTTGAACTTCCCAGATCACCAGGTTGCTAATAAATATCCCTCTTTCGTTCTCCAGAGCCCTTTTTAACATAAGGGATCTGATATTTTCCGATTTTACTGCAAACTGCATTTTATCCCCTTATTCTTTGTTAATTAAATCAAACGTGCTATTTACATGTGGAACTGTGTTCCTATGAAGCTTGGATGACCACAAGTGGCTTTGAGGATCATCTGGATTCCTAGTTTTGTGCATTAATTAAATGTTAGCTTTTTTTTCCGCCCTCACTGGAAACATCTTGTGAAGTTCTTGCCAGGTCTCTGAAACAAAAAAGGGACTCCTGCTTGTTATAGTACATCCGGTTAGACTTTATTTGTCACATTACAGCACAGTGAAATTTGTTCTTCGCATATACCCGACTTGCTCAGAAGCTGGGGGCAGAGCACAGATTCGGCCATGATACGGCGCCCCTGGAGGACAGAGGGTTAAGGGCCTTACTCAAGGGCCCAAGAGTAGCACCTTAACCACTGAGCTACCACTCCCCCTCCATTTACATTATTTGGTGGACAGCTTTATCTGTATGAGCGTGTCATGTGATCAAAACGTATGTATGATGCCGTTAAGGCATTTGGCAGACTCTCTTATCCAGAGTGACTTATATTTATCTCCTGCACACATTAGAGCAGTCGAGGGTCCGGCGGTTGCCACTTAATGGTGCTTGGATTTGAACTCATGACCTTCTACCATAATTCAACATCTTAACTACTGAACCACTCTTCCCACGTGTTCTGTTTCATGTCTACTACCACCAGGAATTCCACCTAATGATAACCCAGAGCAACCGAACAGAACCTTTCAGAACAGAACCTTCCAGAAAGGTGTTGATAGATGACCAGCCCACTCGAGCCACAATGATGGTTGATGTTAGTCGGGTATGAGTTTCATTGTGATGAGTTTCAAGTTTATTTTTTTAGATATACATTAGAGCTGTCAATTGATTAAAATATTTAATTGTGATTTATCGCACGGGTAGCGTAAGTAAACTCATGATTAATGGCAACTCAATCACATTTTTATCTTTTCTAAATGTACCTTAAATTACAACTTTTCAAGTTTTTAATACTCTAATCAACACAGGCATGAACAAATACGAATGCTTATTGCAAATTTATGTTTATTATTAGTGAAACCAAACTCAACATGGAGCATGAAGACAAAATATACTTGTAAACGGTTTAAAGTAATTATGGTGTTTTAAATGGCGTAAATCATCAGGACACCAAAAGGAACTTTTCTTTTACAAAAGCACAGCATTTTTTCTTTTTTTGTTATGATTGTATACAAATAAAATTAGACCCTTTACAGATTCGAATGATGTCTATGTTGTATGGTTTAGAGACAGTGGCATTGAGTAAAAGACAGTGTGCCGTTTCCTCTGTTGTGGAGGAGACCTGGATTATGTTTGTTCTGGATTATGAGGTGGAGCTGGAGGTAGCAGACCTGAAGATGTTTCGTTGGGAGTGACGACGATGGAAAGGATTAGAAATGAGTTTATTAGAGGGACAGCGCATGTAGGATGTTTTGGAGACAAGGTAAGGGAGGCGAGATTGAGATGGTTTGGACATGTACAGAGGAGGGACATGGGGTATATCAGTAGGAGAATTCTGAGGATGGATCTGCCAGGCAGGAGGAAAAGAGGAAGTCCAAGGAGGAGGTTTATGGATGTGGTAAGGGAAGACATGCAGGTAGTTTGTTTGAAAGAGGCAGATATAGAAGACAGGGGGGTATGGAGATGGATGATCCGCTGTGGAGACCCCTAATGGGAGAAGCTAAAACTTGAGTCTTTACCTCATGGTGACTCACAATTAACCCGCAAACCCACTTGAACTAGGAGACCTGAACCTGTTTCAGCATGACAATGCCCCTGTGCACAAAGCCAGCTCCATGAAGATATTCTTTACATGGGCAGGAGCAGAAGATGTCCTGCTACAGAGCTCTGACCTCAACCCTATTAAACATCTTTGGGATGAATTGGAGCACTGAATGCACCCCAGGCCTCCTCACCTCACCTACATCAGTATGTAACTTTACTACTGCCCTTGTGAATGAATGAGCACAGATCTCCACAAGCACACTCCAACATCTAGTGGAACATCTTCCCAGAAGAGTGGAGGGAACTATAAGAGCAAACTGAGACTAAATGTGGAATGTGATGCTCAAAAAGCACATACCAAACTTATGACCAGGTGTCTGCAAACCTTTGGCAATATAGTGTTGAAATACTATAAATACACAATCTACAGTAATTCTAGATCTTTGCTATGTGTCCTGTTTGTCAATTTTCTGGTTATGTATGAATCCATGGTTTGGATTTTCATAACAGTAAAGAAAGAATGGCATGTTCATTGTGCACAATTTTACACATAAACAGAGAAAATCTTCAGTGAAATCTTCATGAAAAAAAAAACCAACTCGTTATGTCGAGATCATGAAAAACAACAAAGAAATAAAAAAATATTATGCGTGGCCTCTTCCGTGAAAAAGAAAATACCACATTCATTTTTTTACTGATGAACCCCAGCAAGAAGAAATGACCCCCAACAGACTTTTATTATACAGACTTTTATTTTAAAAATCAAGCACTTCCGTTTGACACCGGCAGTTGACCCTGGTTCCCATGGAAAAGCCGCAACGTTGACACCCACTTTTCCAAAATGGCAGCCGGAGTAACTTTTGATCCGAGCTCGTTTGAGCGAAATGTAGCTGGATTTCAGGCCTCATCTTCAACCTCTCCCGCGTTACGGAGCTCCGTGAGCTCACCCGAGGTCCAGTTCAACCGCTGTTGCGGCAAACTGAAGGCGCTGCGAGCTTCCGACAGTCCAGACTTCAGAACCGAGCTGAACATGCTTCTGGATCAGCTGATCTCCGAGAACTACAGCAACAACAGCTTCATCAACGAGAACATCCGACCACAAGTACCTTCTACTTTCACTCCCTATGTTTATTCTGCTATTAAATCTGTTTTTACATGTATTTATAGTGTCTGTTATTTATAACCACTTTATAACTACAGGACATTTCAAACAGAACTGGATCCTGGATCCATTGTGTACAAATGTGTCCAAGTTCATATTTATAATTATACCACTCAATAATTTTGATAAATACTTGGATTACCAGGTTTTTGAGACACATCCATGTTCATTTTGTTTCTGTGCAACAAACTTGTTCAAAGCAAAAAAAAAAAAACCCAGAAAAACCAGAATTGAGCAGTGCGTGAACAGAAGAAACTAACCAAAATAGACATTATTTTCTCGACGAGAAGAATTTGAGATGGAGAGATGTGATCAGAATGCGTCACCCATCACCGTCACGCATGGAGGTGGAAGCTTAATGGTTTGGGGTTGTTTTAGAGCAGGGAAGGTTGGAGATTTGTTCTGGAAAATGAAAGGAGTCCTGAACCTGTATTAATCCTCTAAAAGAATCCTGTAAGCTTTCTTCAGAGAGCAAAAAGTCGTCTGGAGTCATATCTATCATGGCATGTCCCTGCCCAGTCACTGCACCTAAATCCTGTTGAACTTCTCTGGGATGAACTGAAGATCACAAGGAAGAAAACTCGAACTAGGAAAGTACACTTTTGGCCACGGGAAAGAGTTTCAGCTGAACGTTTGAAGAAAACGAAGTGTCCGGATGCTGAGAGTGTGTAAAGCTGTTCTTCATGCTGAGGGAGGTTTTATATATTTGTTTGGTCAAAATAAAATCATATTGTTACATGACCGAGTTTGTTGCATAGAAACAAAAGGAACACGCACGTGTCTCTGAAAAAAGCGTAAAAGACTCCAGACTTTAGACATGGACAGTATTTTTCCAGACGAATGAATACACATGCCAGCGAAAATATCCTTTTCATCTTATTCATAACACCGAGGACTTCAGACACACCGCGGACATGTCGAATGATGGCGATGTTCTCTGTCTCGAGTGTGACCCTTCACCAAATCGCTCATGTGAGTGTTCACTCTTTCCGCAGGATGTGTGTGCGCTGCTTGTGCACGTGAGCCGGTTGGTGCCTCACAGCCAGGAACGCCTGCTGGTCAAGTTGTGCCAGTTAATTCACCAGCTTCTGAACCAGCTACAGGTGCGTCCCGATTGCGAAGAGACGAAAGAGATGTGGCTGCGTTGCTGGAACACAGAGATCTCGAGCTCACGTTATTGTCTGGGTGTCCAGAAGAGTCTCTGATTGAGACTGTGTGTGTGTGTGTGTGTGTGTGAGAGTGATTTCCAGAGCTAAAGTGTGTGAGTGAGAGAGCGTGTGTGAAAGCAGGAGTAAGCGTGAGCGCTAGTGCGAGTGTAAGAGAGGGAGTGTGTGTGATCGTGGGAGCGTGTCTGCGAGAGGGTGTGTGTGTGAGTTCAAGAGATAATGAAAATGTAAGAGCGAGAGTGTGTGTGTAAGAGTGAGTTCTGGAGCTAATGTGAATTTTACTGTGTGTGCGTGCGTGCGTGCGTGCGCGTGTGTGTGTGTGCTTGAAAGCAGAAGTAAGTGTGAGTGTGTGTGTGTGTGAGAGCTGATGTGTGAGTGTAGGTGTGAGAGCTGGTGTGTGTGTGTGTGTGTGTGTGTGTGTGTGTGAGTGAAAACAGGAGTGCGTGTGCGAGTGCGCGCGTGTGTGTGTGTGTGTGTGTGTGTGTGTGTGTGTGTGTGTGTGTGTG
>JAAIIK010000099.1:2629403-2644129 GCA_014706435.1 Silurus glanis
GTCTGTCTGTCTGTCTGTCTGTCTGTCTGTCTGTCTGTCTGTCTGTCATTAGGGCTGTCAAAATTAACACGTTAACGACACTAAACGCACAATTAATGCAGCCCACATTTCTGTTTGATCCTTTTTTATTAAAGATTTCAATAAATAAATATAAAACAGGTAAAAAATTAAACCTTCAACGCAGCACACATTTATTTACAATGTCATTTTTTTACTAAGATAAAAAAAAAACTTCCCCGAAAAATAATTTTTTTTTTTTATCACTAACCATTGCCTTCCCAGACAATTGCAGCACTGACCTCTCCTCAGCCTCAGTTGTTTTTAATTTAACAATTAAAACAACCACTACAAAAAATGGACATATAACTATAGAAACATCTCAAAAGAAATGAATGTCGAATTTTTTGGTGTAAAATAATTAAGTAAATATCAAATCATTAACAACAAAGGGAGAGATTTTGAGTGAGATTAATATATTTATAACATCTGTTACATTATTAAAAACTCGGAAGTATTAATTTAAGGTACATTTACAACAGATAAAAATATGCGATTAAGTTTATATAAATAATATATAATAATATATATAAAGATTAATTGCAATTTAATTACCCCTGCATTATCCTGAAACCTTAAACCTACCTGAATCTGATGCTTGCATTAGACTATGTATTGAGAAGGAATGCGATTCTGGCATCAGGTTACCTGCTCTGATTATTTTTAGCTCTGCAACATTGACATTCATGTTGCTGGATAAGAGTCAGAAAGCGCATTGGCGAGTCTGTGTGAGATTACATAACATTACATAACGATGAAACATGCTTCGAGGCGAGCGTGTGAGGATTTGAGCGACCGTTTTTTGCACAATGTGAGCCAAAGGCACCTCATGCAGCATGTGACACCATTCGACTACATGTTGTATTCCCTAAAAAAACGAATCCTTTAATAATGTTTCCTCGTTTTTATAATGACAGGAGGACATTGCTGAGATGTTCAATTGCCACTGTGTCTGTAATGCATTCATGTTGCTTTAACCGAAGGTCCTAGATAACTGAGTTTATTTCTCGCCCAGAAATTCATGTTTCATGGACTGCCAGGGATAAACGTGGAGATGCCTCTGGTTCTGTACCCGGCGCTTCTTCCTCAGTATGACACAGTGAGCAAAAGCGAACCTGCACAGGACGTAGCACCTCAGAAGAAAACACCAGCGGTATGTCAGAGATTGTTTGAATTGGTTGAGATTGTTACTTTGGTTTAAAACTGGAGCGAGAGAAAGGGTCTTATTCTCCACTTCATCTTCCGCCCACCCCTACATTGCAGAGCCAACAGAATAAAAAGCGAAAGTCTCGTGGGAAAGGGAAGAAAGCCAGAGAAGAGAAGAAGACAGATGAAGGAGAAGAGGAGGGCGAGGACGAGGAACCGGGTTCGAGGACTGTCAGGGACGGAGTGGGTGGAGGACCTGGACGAGGGGATTTCCAGGTTGTCTGTTCTCCAACATCTATCGAACAACATCGACCACCTTTCCAGCAGGGGGCAATCCCTCAACTCTTACCATGCTGGAAGAAAGGGAGCTCTGACTCGGAGTTCTCCGATCCTGAAGGTGGAATGGCATCCAAGCTCAGGTTTGCATCAAAGCAGTAAAAAAAAAAAATTGGACCAAGTGGGTTGAATATTAAAGGCAATTTCACTCAGACTTTGTGGAAGTATAGAACAAATAACTTTTACTTTTTAAATGGACATTTTGTGAATTTCCTTTCACAACAACTTCTCTATTAGAAATTGGAAATTAGTATGATTCTTCCAATAGCTTGTACTATAGATAAAGAACCTACAATTAACAACTTTTATTAAGAAGTTAAATTATAAAACATACCCCCCCCCCCCCCCCCCAAGGAATTATTTCTTTAGAAATATCTTTTCTTTTTATATATATTTTTTCGTTTGTTTGTATTATGTACATACACACTCTCAAATAGTAAAAAAGGAAACAAAGGAATGAGAACAATTGTATGGCAGATAAGAATGTAACTATCCCTGTTTTGGAATAAGTATTGCTGTTAATGTTGGTGCACTAAAAATAAATAATAAATAAAAAATTAACTGTTCGTGTTAACATGCTAAAATGAATGGGGTTAATAGCGTTAACTTACAAACAAATTTGTTTTAGTTAGTGGCTGATGGGTAGCACCAGGCCTTCATAATAGCCATTAGCCGTCATCAAATTTGTTTCGAGATTCTTCAAAATGTTTTTTTTTTTTTTTTTTTTTTTTTTTTTTTTTTTTTTTTTTTTAGTGTGGCTAAGGTATGGCAGGATATATTTTCTGTCAATCAGGATGAAACTAGCCAATCACAGGAGCCTGTGATGTCATGTATGTGGAAGAGGGCAAATAGCGCTTGCCTCTGCGTGCGCATGAGCAGCAGTTGGAAAAGATATAGTTATACCTTGGGTACGGTTAGCTTTCATCATCATACGGTGTGGAATGAATAATGTGATGAGGGAGAGCTGGCTGGTGGGTGAATATTACCTAAATGGTGACCAAAAGTGATTAAAAAGTCGATAAAGGCATAGACTTAAAAAAAAAAAAAGAAAAAAAAAAAAAAAAAAAAAAAAAACATCCCATTTGTGTAGTTGAATAATTTGCTGACTCAATTTAATAATTTGATGTTCCCATGCAGGCTGTACCTGGCTCGAGTGCGACAGAGCGCTCTGCACTGTTTCCTGGCTGCGGTGAAGTGCGTGGAAAAGAAGGTTCTGTACGGCTACTGGTCCTACTTCATCCCCGATGCCCCAGGCATTGGAAGCCCTCCTTCACTCACCCTGGTCACCATTGCTCTTAAAGACCCGTCCCCTAAGGTCCTGCAGCACATAAAAGAACACACACACACACACACACACACACACACACACACACACACACACACACACACTTTACAGTATGTAAATGCGAAAAAAAAAAACTCACACGATTACGCGACCCTTTAGGTGAGAGCGGCGTCGCTGCAGGTGCTCTCGGCGCTCCTCGAAGGTTCTCGCCAGTTCCTCTCGGCAGCTGAAGACACCAGCGAACTCCGGCAAGCCTTCACTACGTTCTCGGCCACGCTGGCAGCCAGCTTGAGGGAGCTGCACCGCTGCCTTCTGCTTGCACTGCTGTCCGAGTCTTCCCCTCAGACCCTCACGCAGGTCATAAAGGTAACCATGTCAAGAGAGCGAAATCCAACCCAGTTCAGCTACGTGCAACATAAAAAGATTTTCTTTGCTTATTACAGCAAATTTTTACTCTCCATTACGTAATTGTTAATCTGAATTTGTATTGCTCCTGTTCACTTTCGAATTTCGAGTCTCTCCAGCATTTCTTTTTAAGTGGTAAGTACTATATAATGATGTGCGGTGTGTTTTTCAGTGCCTCGCCCACTTGGTGTCCAATGTGCCCTACAGACGCTTAAGGCCTGGTTTGCTTAGCCCTCTGTGGAAACAGATTCGGCCCTACATCAGACACCGAGGCAAGTCTTTACCCACTCGTATGATGGGTCGAGTGCTGTACTCGATCGTTCGGTGTAAAATGTGAAAGATCAAATCACGAATTATCTGATGGGTTTGAATATTTCGGTTCATATATAATTATCATATGCTTAAGACAATTTGGCAGTAAATAAGAAGTCTATGTGAAACTCCGTATATATTACACCCAGCAGGCATACCATTAGGACCACCTGCCTAATATTGTGTCGGTCTCCTTTTGCTGCCAAAACAGTTGTGACCCGTCGATCATTAACAGCATGAACTTCTTCAGCAGTTTGAGCTACGACCACACGTCCAGCCTTCGCTCCTCGTGTGCATCAGTGAGCCTCGGCCGCTCACGACCCTGTCGCCGGTTCACCACTGTTCCTTCCTTGGAGCCCTTTTGATAGATACTGACCACTGCAGACCAGGAACATCTCACAAGAGCTGCAGTTTTGGAGATGCTCTGACCCAGACGTCTAGACGTCACAATTTGTCAAACTCGTTCAAATCCTTACGCTCGCCCATTTTTCCTGCTTCTAACATCAACTTTGAGGATGAAATGTTCACCTGCTGCCTAATAAATAAATCCACCCACTAACAGGTGCCATGATGAAGAGATCATCAGTGTTCTTCACGTCACCACTCGTAATGTTATGCCTGGTTACAGCATAAAACAGTCAATACAAATACAAAAAACTCCCCAATTATGGAATATTCTGACATCTTGTGATTGGTACAGAGCGATTTGTTTGCAAACATTCCTCTGACTTTCATTAAAAATAGAGAGAAAACTACTAGTTATTATTATTATTATTATTATTATTATTATTATTGTTATTATTATAGAATTATTATTATATTGGCCATAAAACAATATATAATTGGGTAAAACAATAATCAATTGGGCATATTTACATCCTGATGTGAGATATTGTAAAATACGTTGTGCTGCCAGCCATTTATGAGTCTTTTGACCTCACTGTGCAGATGTGAATGTCCGGGTGTCCAGCCTGACCCTGCTGGGCGCAATGATCTCCTGTCAGGCCCCACTGCCTGAAGTGCGGCTCCTCCTGAAACTACCTACCCCAGGAGGCAGAGAGAGAGACGCGAACACGTCTGCCGACACCAGGGAGGCGGAGGAGACTCCGTGCTGGCTGCTGCAGGTCTGTGTGGCTCTGGTTTCTCAGCCCAGAGAGGATTCCTGCTCCGACAGTGACACAAAAACAGCGTCCTCCGGCTCACTAGAGCCTCTACCCGTCCGACTCGAGGCGCTTCAGGTGAGAAGGGAGGAGTGTGGAACAGGGGGTTTAAATGATTGGATTGGGGGTTTATTGTTGGTGTGTGCTCCTCAGGTCCTGGCACATCTGGTGAAGGGGTACTTCAGTCTGGCTCAGGCGTCTCTGCTGGAGCTGGGTCAGCTCAGTGCTCGCTGTCTTCACGAACAAGATCCATCCGTGCAGTTACATGGAACGAAGGTGATGATCTCTCTCTCTCTCTCTCTCTCTCTCTCTCTCTCTCTCTCTCTCTGGCTATCAGTCCATCTTTCTTTCTCCTAAAATCTTCCCACTTATATAAATGACTGGCATAAACTTAATAGTAGTATTGTTCTGTTGTTTATAACATCGTACTCAGGTGATCACATCATCTCCATAGCTAGCAAAAAAAAAATTATATTTTCTAGTGCTCTCTCTCTCTTGTTTAAATTTTTCTTTTTTGAAAAAAAGCTATAATTTTCCATCTGTTCTTGTAGCTGTTGGAGGAACTGGGCACCGGAATCATCCAGCAGTACAGAGCCGATCCTGCCGATCCCACCACCACCTCAGAGAGCATCAGTCCTGTGCCTGTGAGTCAGGTAAGGTAGCACAGGAACTGTAAGCAGAATAATAATAGGCCCTCATTTTAGTGCTAATACGATTCATGGATGTTTGGGGCATTTGTTACAGGTGGTACACTTCTGGTCTGAGGTACTGAGCGGTCCTTTGATCGGCGCCTTACAGAACGAGCAACACCCGACGTTACAGACTAGCGCATGCGACGCGCTGTCCTCCATCCTACCGCAGGCCTTCAGCCAGCTCCCGGTGAGTACGTCTTATATCTGCACTCAGAAAACAGTTGGAGGCACACTATTAGGTATAGGATGCCTTTGGATGTGGAAGCATTAAATTCTAAATTTAGTTCGTCTAGGAGAGCCAAATGTGTTCCAGCATGACTTGGTGTCCACAGCGTACCTTTTTAGAGGTCTTGTAGAAGCCATATCTTGAGGGGTCAGAGCTGTTTGGATTTTATTTTTGTGGCTAATCGGTGTGTGTGTTTATGTGTATGTATGTGTGTATATATAGAGCACAAACTATTCAAGAGAGGTTTACAAACTGTGTACAGAAGCTATTCATCATAAGCCTCAATAATGAATTTATTTACTTGAGCCTAAATTGGTCAGGTACTACTTCTTCTTCTTTTGGCTTCTCCCATTAGGGGGCGCCACACCGGCTCATCTGTCCCCATACCCCCCTGTCCTCTACATCTGCCTCTTTTACACCAACTACCTCCTCTTTGGTCTTCCTCTTTTCCTCATTCCTGGTGGCTCCATCCTCAGCATTCTCCTACTGATATACCCCATGTCCCTCTTCTGCACATGTCCAAACCATCTCAATCTCGCCTCCCTCACTTTGTCTCCAAAATGTCCTACATGCACTGTCCCTCTAATAGACTCTTTTCTAATCCTGTCCATCCTCGTCACTCCCAACAAAAACCTCAACATCTTCAGCTCTGCTACCTCCATCTCCACCTCCTGTCTTACTACAACACGTTAATAACATAGAAAAATGTCTTGGTTTCAGATCGTGTGTTGAATCGTGAGCGAAGGAAATATGGATTCTGGCCTCATATTAATAGTATTTCTGTGGATAAATAAATCAAGAGTATCATTAAGGTCTCATTGAAATGATAGATTTGCTTAAAAAAAAAGATTTTTGTGAGTATTTGTGTTTCTATCTACCGAATAAAACATTTCCTTATGTCTTTTTTTATTTTATTGCGTGTTCCTGAAGGACAAGACTCAGGTTCTGTGCATCACTGTGTTGCTCGGGTTGACGTATAGCGAGAACTCGTTGGTGAAAGCGGCGGCGGTGAGAGCTCTCGGCGTCTACATTCTCTTCCCGTGTCTCAGAGAGGTATTATGTGTAACTCGCAACACCGAACGCTTCCTCCTCTTCACTCCAGTCAGCATTGTGAAAAGCTCTTTAAAAGCTCTCCTCATCTGGCATTTGTTTCTGATTCTCAGGACGTGATGTTTGTGGCAGACACAGCTAACGCCATCCTCACCGTTCTGGACGATCGCTCACCCAACGTCCGTGCCAAGGCTGCCTGGTCGCTAGGCAACCTCACCGACACACTCATTATCAACATGTAGGAGGCTAATTCATTTGCATACTTTGTGCTATTCGTATCATTTAATCGACCGGTTTTAACCTCTGTAAACTCTGTTTTTTTTTAATGGTTTTTTATTCAGGGGGTCTGTTGGCCTGGATTTTCAGGAGGAGCTTTCTGACATGCTGCTTCTGAAGATGCTCAGATCTGCTACCCAGGCATCCGGTGACAAGGACAGGGTATAGACAGAGCTTTATTACTGACATCAGAAGAGAGAATGTTAGAGAAAACCTATTGAAGAATAGAGATTGATCACCAGTGGATTTTACTGATACTGATAGCTAGGTTGGATCGTACTTGCCAATAACTGATTAATTAACCGATGGACACGGGATGAAAAACAAATACTCCATGTAAAATGGTACTGAACTTTATTACACAAAAAAAAAAACAGTACTGAATGATGAAAAAGTGCTAAATGAAATAAATATTATATTAATTATATAAAAAGAGCAAAACAAAAAGTAACACACCAAATAAATAACGGTTACATCCAAAATGAGCAACAAAAAAGAAAATGCTTCAAATAAACAGCATGTGGTGTCAGTGATTCACCTCTAGAGGTCGCTCTTGTACTGTATAATGCAACCCAGAAAAACTATCGGTACTGGTGCAGATTAATCTGCAAAACCGATAAATCGGTCGACTTCTATAGAAAAGTCTCCTGAATACCAGGAACTACATTATATGGGCAAACGTTTGTAGACACCTGACTATCAGGTTGGTGTGTGAATCTTTTAAACATCTCATTCCGCATTTAATCCCCATATGCTATTGTAATATGCAACACTTTTCTCAGAAGATTCACTGGATTTTGGAGCGTGCTTGTGAAGATTTAGCCTCAAGGTCCATATGGGTGTAAAAGCCGAATGTCCCAATACTTTTTTTACCATGTGTATATGACCAGTAAAGATGACAGGTTTTAGGGTTTTCTTTTTCTTTTTTTGTGGTTATTTCATAGGTAAAGAGCAACGCGGTGCGATCTCTTGGGAACCTGTTGCACTTCCTGCAGCTAAGTCACCTGCATAAGCCAGCATTTGCGCAGCCTCTCGATCAGGCCATGATGGCTCTTATAGAAGCAGCCAAAGGAGATGCTACCATGAAGGTGCGCTGGAACGCTTGCTACGCTCTGGGCAACGCTTTCCAGAACCCTGTCTTGCCTCTGGGTAGGTATTCAGACATAGACATAATCAGAAACTATATAATCAGGAACATATACGAGCTGGTGATGCACGATATACCGGTACTAGAAAGGTATCATGATTCCCGATTCCTCATTTTATTAGTAACGTTACTTTAAGATTGACCGCTGTAGTTCTGAGTGTTCGACAATAGAGGGCAGCATGCGGGCAGCGCGCTGCTTATAGAGCACATTAAGTGCGTTTCCTCTCAGACGCACTCCGACTGACATGGGGATGAAACATGAGACATGAATCTTGATACTTGTGAATAATTACAAATTCAAATACATTTTTGTTTTTATTTTATTTGCATTTTATTCTTATAAAAAGTTCCTTTTTTCAGCAGACAACAAACACTGGGTGTTTAATAATAAATAAAAACAAAGTTCTGTTATTCAATAAATTTTCCTTTTATTTTTTGCAACAGTATCATTTTGGTTTTGATATCATGATATAATTATTATAGGTATCGTATCAAAGTCAAAATTTTGTCTTTTGAGTAAAAGACAGGAGGCGGAGCTGGAGGTAGCAGAGCTGAAGATGTTGAGGTTTTCGTTGTGAGTGACGATGATGGACAGGTTTAGAAACGAGTTTATTAGAGGGACAGTGCATGTAGGATATTTTGGAGACAAGGTGAGGGAGGTGAGATTGAGATGGTTTGGACATGTGCAGAGGAGGGACATGGGGTATATCAGTAGGAGAATGCTGAGGATGGAGCCACCAGGAAGGAGGAAAAGAGGAAGGCCAAGGAGGAGGTTTATGGATGTGGTGAGGGAAGACATGCAGGTAGTTGGTTTGAAAGAGGCAGATGTAGAGGACGGGGGGGGGGTATGGAGAAGGAGGATCCGCTGTGGCGACCCCTGATGGGAGAAGCCGAAAGAAGAAGAAGAAGATCGATGTCAAAGTTTTTGTATTGTGACTACACTAATATGAACAGGAACAAAGAATCCAGACATTTGAATAGAAATAAATATTGAGCTGTAATTGTTCTTGTTATCAACGTTTGTTTTCTCAGGCTCTGCCAGCTGGTCCACAGAGGCCTACTCAGCTCTTTCCTCCATCGTCACCTCCTGCAAGAACTTCAAAGTGCGCATAAAATCCGCCGCCGCTCTCTCTGTCCCCTCCACCCGGGATCGCTACGGAGACGAGCGTCAGTTCGCTGAAGTCTGGCGAGCCCTAACCGAAGCTCTCGAACACAGTGAAGAGACCCAGGATTTTCTCGAATACCGCTACTGCGCCAGCCTGCGTTCTGAGCTCTGCAACGCCGTCCTTCACCTCCTGTCCCTGTGTCGAGTTGGAGACCTGCCTATGCTCGGAGCGTCGCTGAGCGGCCGGGCCAGACCTGCCATGCACAGATTCATGGTTCATTACCTCACAGACGTTCCTTCAGCTTCAGATGCAGGATTTCAGACAGACACTACAGATAGACTGAAGCTTCTGGATCAGATCCTGATCAGACTGAAGGAGCTGGAAGGGGATGCTGGGGCTGGAGGCAGGTCTGATCTTGACCTGGTGATTGAATTCCTAGAGGATGTTGGGAAAATGTTAAAGGTGTCTGATGGGATGGACGCAACACAGACGTGCAATAGCACGACTTAGACATTTCAATTATAGGAACTGACATCGGCTGTTCATTAATACGTGATCGCATTCAAGCGCTCGAGTAATTTAATGTTATATCCAAAAAAAAACGCCATTTGATATGTCACACACTTAATTCACTTTATTAGAAACATCTCAAAGCCCATTCATTCCTGCAGGTCTCCAAGTAGCCAATCATGAGGCACCTGAAGACCGGAAAAAGACTAGAAAGATCATCGTCACCTCTGTGATTGGAATGAAACCCAGGAAATACACTATATAGTCACAAGTTTGTGGACACCTCTCCTAAACATAAGATTCGTATGAGTTTTTGAACATCCCATTCCACATTTAGTCTGCATTTGCCCTTATAAAAACCTTCACTCTTCTGGGAAGATGTTCCACTAGATTTTGGAGTGTTCTGGTGAAGATGTGGGTGCATTCAGATGCAAGGTTTTTTTGTTTTTCCAGTTTTTGTAGCTTGAGATTCCTGTTCTTGGCTGACAGGAATGGAACCCGATGTGTTCTTTAGCTGTTCAATGGGGTTCAATGTTGTGCATTTTGAGATTGTTTTCTGCTCATCAGAGCTCTAAAGAGTAACTGTTTGAGCTAATTCTGTCTTCCTTTCTGGCTTTTCTCGTTTCCAACTGCTTACGTAGCTTTCTTTGTAAACCCGAGAATATTGATGTTTGATAACCTGAACGAGAACATGTTTCTTATTCAAGCAGATTTGATTGCACATGAGAAGTCTATAGATCACTGATGATTTCATGCACACTAAACCCAAGTCCCCAAAAACGGCCACGTTTTTATTTGCTGCTTTGTTTTTACCATGTTTCATGGACATATGAGCTTCTGACAGCTTTGTCTCCTGTGGAATTGCTTGACGGTGGACATGTATTTTAGCTGTAGAAAGCAACAATAAAAGTTTTTTTTTTTGTTTTGTTTTTTTTAAGTCTGTGGTTTTGATTTGTGTATCTGAACCGTGCAGCATGATGTTACTGTAGAGTGTAACTTTTTTAAAATGTAAAAACAAAAGGTTTTCCACACAAATATATTTCGCTTAATCTGTCACTTTCACACCTCTACACTGACATCTCTTTCCCTGACTCTCTGTCTATCCAACAATGCTCCTGAGGTACCAGTGCTTCTTCTCCTTGGTTCTGCCTGATTCATCCTGACTCCCTACCTCTGGATAGAGTATTCTTCAACTGGAGACCAATCTGTGTTGATGATGGTTCCACATGAACAGTGTAACGATACATGAAGTTACTGAGCAATACAATAACTTTTGAGGATGGATTTAGACTTAGTCTTAGGACCACAGGTTGCACAAATGGTTCTACATTTAAGCGTCATTTGAACAGTACACCTCAACAGTTATGAAATTTTAATAAATGGACATTTGATGCCACCCAAATGAGGATGAGGTCCCTTTTTGAGACTGGCTCCTCTCAAGGTTTCTTCCTCGTGCCATCTCGGGGAGTTTTTCCTTTCCACAGTCACCACTGACTCAATCATTAGGGATAGATTTACAAATATAGAGATTACATTTATACTTTCTGACTTTTCAACCTCTTTTTTTTTTTTCTCTGTAAAGCTATTTGAGACCATTTCCATTGTTAAAAACGCTTTACAGATAAAACTAAATTGAATTGAAAGTGAACAGCAGAGGGCGATATAGAGCTGTGTCCAAGCTCAGTTAAGACTGGAGACTAAATAAAAAAAAATTATCTGCTGTTTGTCATATTTATTAGTTACACCCTGTAATTGGAATTGAAAGCTTTCAATATTTGTTACTGTTTATGATGTTCACGCCCAGACTTTTTTCATGCACTATAATGAGAAAATTGATCCACAGCTTCAACCAGGCAGGATTTTACCCTCTAATAAAACAACACAAATATATAAACACAAACATACAAAATCACTGCATTTATGTAATATATTCTTAGTTATGTTCTTAAATATATAATATACTCGCATTAATAGCAATATGAAAAAGACCGCCTTCATTTCACAGGATACAGGATAACCTGCAACCGTTTGTGTGTTGGCCTGGGTAGGCCTGGGGTGCAGTCAGCGTTCACCTTCATCTCAAAGGTGTTCAATAGGTTTGAGGTCAGAGCTCTATAGCAGAAGATCTTCCGCTCCAACCCATGTAAGTCATATCTTTACGGTGGTGGCTTTGTGCACAGCAGCACTGTGATGCTAGAACAGGTTTGGCTCTTCCAGTTCAAGTGAAGAGAAAATGGAATGCAACCGCATCCAATACAATTGTGTGGTAACAGTTCGGGGAAGAAACATCGGAAAAAGTTGTGGTGTCCTAATAATTTTGTTTTTATAGAATGGGCAATATGAACATTGTTGTGTATGATGATGATGATGATGATGAGTATGCATAATATTTATACATCCCAATATACTATACATACACCATATACCTATCTGTTAAAACCTTTTTATTTTTTTTTCATTTTTAACTTCGTGGAATGTGTATATTTTTTTACCTGAGACACAAATGCTTTCAGAGAAACTTTACTTTAGGCATTGCATATTCAGAATGTTTTTACACTGTAATATACAACATGTCCGGTATGTACCAGTTAAATTATTAACATATGGCAAAATACAAAAAATGCAGACTTGCAGTTTCTATACCATAAGACTACAAGAAAGAGTCAGTTATTGTCGATTCAGTTCTTCTTTGTCATCTGATGCCCGATGAACATACAGTAAAGTCCAAAAGTCAATACTCACTGTTTTTAACAACTGGTTTATTAAGTTGGTATTTAAATAAAAGGTGTAAAATTAGCACACAATACAAGACAAAAAACATGTCCGTGGATTGTCATTTTAGGGAACCGTGTATATAACACAGTTTCAATTCAAGTGTATCGATTACATTTTATTATTCATCTTTTTTTTCTTTTTTTTTTTTTTTTTTTTATAAAAAATACATAAATAAAACAAAATGTATTCTGGTGCTTTCAGTAAAAGTATCTATGTAAGAAAATTGATTTCTCTAAGCATCTTAACAGCATTATTATCATCAGGATTCTTCTTCTTCTTCTTATTCTTATTATTACTATTATAATTATGAACACCATGTTGAAGATCTTAAATGGCCTGCTACAGAGCTCTGACTTCAAACCTCTAAAATCATCATCCATCAGTACCTAATTTACTTTTGTGTTTGAATCTCACACAAATCTCCACAAGCACACTCCATAATTTAGTGAAACATCTTCCCATAGGAGTCGCGCTTATTATAGCAGCAAGTGGAGACTAAATGTGAAATGAGATTTTAAAGAAATCGCATAAATGGTCATTTTATTTACATGCCAGATCACTGTTTATGTCTCTGAGCAGTTTATGGTGTCCAAAAACCTGAGACCACAATAGTGACTTTTTAAAAAATATTTTCAAATGAAATACGAAAGATTTTTCATTAGCAATTATTATTATTAACAATAATCCATCTTTCAGAAATTGTGTTAAATTCTGAGATTTACACCAAGTCTATCTAAGTGTCGTGTTGTCTGAGTGTTTTCTAAATGTCGAAAATAATGTCTGCTGACTCTCATACCCATTTAATGTCGATTTAAGTAGGTGCCTATAAATTCATCCCTAATGAGCGAGCCAGTGGTAATAGTGGCAACAAAAAACTCCCTGAGAAGGTATGAGAGCGAAACCATGAGAGGAGCCAGATTTAGAAGAACCCGTCCTCATTGGGGTGGCACTGATGGTCCTGTTCACTGGTGGGCGTAAAATTGCAGAGCTGTTCATGCCAGCTGTAGTCCTAAATCCAAATCCATCATCATAGTAGTTGAGTTACTCAAATTGAATCAGCCTGATCTGGAAAGAAGAAAGGGACAGGAGCACTGGTACCTCAGGACAGTATATAAGTACTTTAGATTCTCAGGACAGTACATGCTCTGGAAAATCAATATATAAGACATAACATAATCTAGACTGTATATACTCTGGACAATCAATAGCCAGGTCAAATATAAACACACAGAACAATAATCACACACACAAAAAAAAAAACATTCAGGGCAATAAGACGGTCCATACACAGAACTTCAGATACTCAGGACAAAACATAATCTGGATAATTACTATATATTAATAAAATTCACTTTATTTCTAGTTTTAAAGGAAATGTTGCTACAGTCCCAGACTAAGCTTTAATGTGTGTCCATGTGCACGCCCTATGTTGCTTTTTTTTTATTTTTGTTGCATATAATATGATAAAATATATATATAGATGCCAATATAATTAATTCTATATATTAAATTTTTTATGAATAGGTTTCACTTATTTCAATTTTTAAAGAAAATTCAGCTACAGTTTCAGACGTCTGTGTATGTAGTCTGTGTGTAGGCCCAACATTGATTCTTTTCATTCTGTGTAATAAGATTCAGGACTGCATGAAGGAAATCAATGAATGAAATCTCTTCTGATAGCAAAACAGCAATAAACATGGACTTGCCCGCTCGGTAGGTAACAAGGAAGTTGAGAAAGATTATAGACGCGTTATAGGTTTTGGCTGAAGGGTGTATAAATCTACCCCAGCACTGATTTGTTGTTTTGGCACGTTGAGCTCTTGTAGTGTAAAAGTCTCTTAAGTGTGCTGGAACTCTGTCCCCTGACAACTCGGGTTCACTGAGGCGTGAAAGAGAAAAGCATGGTGAGGAGCAGAGAATGAGAGGAAGATGAAGGGAAAACGTGTGATTGAGCTGAAGGACGGATCAGGCAAGCGTGAGGTTCAGAGGGAGCAGCAGGGGGGCAGAGTCCAATTGCCAGTAACAAGGGGGGAAGGGATGAAGGGAACGCTGAATCAGGCATGTCCCTGGGCAATCATCCCCATCCTCCTGTCCTCGTGGGTGGGTGAGTGGGCAGACATTTGTTTCCATGTTTAAGAAAAGACTTTAAGGAACCAATATGTGCAAACGATAATGTCTACAGCCATTGTTGTCATTTTGAAGTGGCAAATCTTAAAACATCTTACTCCGCCATTAACTTTAAG
>JAAIIK010000099.1:2653304-2671264 GCA_014706435.1 Silurus glanis
CACACACACACACACACACACACACACACACACACACACACACACACTTGTAATATTAGTAGGTGTGTTTTTCAGTAACAGCGAATCTGAGAAAAATAGATTTCCAGGAAATGGACTGAGTAACCAGGAAACCAGATGAATTTAATTTAATGATTGCAAAAGGTCTGTTTTTGATTATTATATCCATTCCCATAATTTTAGGTTTTATTTTTGTTTTAGTTAGTTTTTTTTCAACATGAACAGTAAGTAAGTTTTTATAGAAATCAGTTTTAGTTTTAGCCTTTCCCTCATTGTACTGTACGTCCCCCAAAAAGAATGAATGTATTAATAACGAAAAACAATATAAGCTACAAAATAAACAATAAGAAATCTATTAATTAATTTACCATGCAAATAAATAAACAACAAGTATGTAAGTCAATAAACGTCAAAATCAGAGAGAAGGACACAGAGATGTCAGTCAGAGCGTCTCATTCTTCTTTTTATAATACGTTCTCAGAAAGGGACACTCACGTCTTTATATAACGATCATGATGTCCTGAAGCGTTGGATATAACACGTTTATATCAAGGAATATTTGACATGAGTTCTGTCTATTCATTATATGAGAAAGGCTTGTCTGAAATTCACTGTCTCAAAATGAATTTACCTGCAAAAAGCTAAGCTAGAAGCCACCGTAGCATTTGCTGCCGAGCTTTACGCACATACTGGGGTATAATCCATCGCCATTATTGTTAATACAATTTTTTATTGAACGCTCCTAGTTCTAGAGATGATGTGGAACGTTGTGACAATATATTGTGTAAATATTGTGTTTTATATATATATATATATATATATATATATATATATATATATATATATATATATATATATATATAAATATATAAAAATATTTCATAATGATTAATCGCATGATTGCACACGGTTAACTCGCGATTAACTCGCAAATTATTCGCACTTTAATTTCTTCTGTTCTAAATGTACTTTACACGGATATTTTTTAAGTTTTTATACCAATTTACATGGAAGTGAACAAATATGCTTGCTTAATGCAAATATGTTTATTACAACAATACAGCATATGCTGAAAGCATAAGATTGCAAACTCAAACAAAAACAAATGGCCATATTCACCTGAATGTAACATCACTTAGTATTACTAATACAATGTAGTGTCAAACTTTACACCTGTAAGGATTAACTAATCATCCCTTGTATTATAAAGCAGCTCAGCAAGAAAATGATGCATCACAACAAGAGGCACATTGTAGAAGTGCATTGGTCAACTAAAGATTATTCCCTGGATCATTCACACTTAAAGCAAATAATCTCACACTATAAAATTGTGTCTAATCATACAAAGTAGAAAATAAAGGCTCAGAAAACATATGACCTTCTGCTAAGTGAGATCAAAACAGGATGATACAAAATAAATCTATTTATTAGGCTAAATAAACTGTGTAAATAACAGTGGGGAGTGCAATACAGAACCAGTCTTGTCAAGAGAACTTTACAGGGCTTTAAAGCTAAATTTGCCATATACAGTATATATATATATATATATATATATATATAAATCCTCTTATATAATAGTATATATTATATATTATTTATGTATATTGGTATATTGTGGCTTAAGTTTATCACTGTAGCCTAAATATATTGTAATAATAAGAAATGTTAAGAAGCTTGTTCAACATTATTTATGCAAAATAAATAATGAACAGTGTGGAGGATACAATCAGAAACCACCGGCCATTGTGTAAAACACCTTTTATCCTCTTATAGACTATGGGTACTGTAGTACAAATGAATCATATTTTTTTTTACATTAACACAAACAAATTTGTAATAATTATGTAGACACTTGTTTGCAATAATGTGCTCTGAAAATACTTCTACTACGAATTATAAAAATTGTTATCAGACATAATCAATGTGATATTATTATTATTATTATTATTAGTAGTAGTAGTAGTAGTGTATCGCTTATGACTGATATCGTGTGCTCTGTGTTTGATGGCAGTGAGGATCCGTGGCGTTCAGCTCGCACTATTAAAAGCTACATGCAGCAGCACAACATTCCTCAGCGTGAGGTGGTGGACGTGACAGGACTAAATCAGTCTCACCTCTCGCAGCACCTGAACAAAGGAACACCCATGAAAACGACTAAACGAGCCTCGCTGTATGCCTGGTACGTCCAGAAACAGCGAGAGATAGACCGGCGTAAGTCAGTCATTATTATTATTATTTATAAATATATTTACATATACATATTAATGTGTATATATTCATAATGCGTATATATTAGAATGTGCTGTTTTATATTTTCCTACCATATGATATCTTATTTACTTATTTTCACAGAATTTGACCGTGTTCAGGGATCCAGTGACTCAAGCAGTCAGGATCAGGTCCTGTTTTTTTTCCCAGAGTTCCACCACAGTGGGCAGAACACCAGCTCTGCGTCTGGGACGGTCGCAGACGAAGGCGCGTCGTGCTCAAAAAGACTGAGGCGGAACCGCTTCAAATGGGGCCCGGCGTCTCAGGAGATCTTGTACAAGGCCTATGATAGACAAAAGAACCCGAGTAAAGAGGAGAGAGAAGCGCTGGTGGAGGAATGCAACAGGTACGAATCTGTTTTATGTCAAATATATTTGAAGTGTCCAAGAGGATGTAATTGCATAATATGTAGGTAGGTAATTTTTAGTTTGAAAGATCTAGCTTTGATAGAAAGAATTAAATTAATATAAACGATTGAAATTAGGTATTAAGATGCTGGTTTAGGTATTGAGTTTTGATGGTTTGTTTTCTCTACTCAGGGCTGAGTGTGTACAGAGAGGTGTGTCCCCCTCTAAAGCTCACGGTCTCGGCTCGAACCTGGTCACAGAAGTCCGTGTCTATAACTGGTTCGCTAATCGGCGCAAAGAAGAGGCTTTTCGACAGAAGCTGGCTATGGACTCGTATCCCGTTCACAGCTTGAACCCTTTACTGCCCCCGACACACAGTCAGCACCACCACAGCAGCCCAGATACCAGTAAGGTTCACCAACACGGTCAGCTTGTTGTAAAAGCAGAGCGCACACACAGGACATTCATAATACCACGATTTCAATAAAAATGATGTGAAATACACATTTTTTTTTATAATAAATTTTCTCTTTTTACATTGGCTGAATATTATAGTGAGTTTCAAGAAGGGTGAGATTTCATATTCTTATTATTATATTACACCAAACAGCTGGAATTTAATCCAGGAATATGGCATCCTCCGTATGGCATTTGAACTCAAATCGACACCGACTCCACACATGTATTTGACATGTAATATTCAACAACACATCGGTTGAATATTTACTCAGCTCCAGAATTTCTAGAATTATTTGCATCCTTAGTAAGAATATCTCTACATATATACACTGTATAAACCCTAGGAGTATATGTATGATTTTGAAACACACACACACACACACACACACACACACACACACACACAGTGACATTAATTCTTCCCATCTGGGTCAACTTCACACAGCAAGTTCACCTGGCGAAGGTTTTTCAGTGTGAGTCCATGAACCACCAAGACTTTTTTACCCTTGTCAAGGGTGCAAATAATTCTCGAGCCGAATGCATGACCTAATGCAGGGTAAACTTAAAAATGCGAAAAGGGGAAGGAAAGACGAGCCAGAGAGCTGACTGAATGCCGCGTGTGTATCAGTGTGTATTCTTGAAAAAATTCCTCTCTTTGTTAACACACAAAGCCACACCTTTATGCACTTTTAAGTGCGGAACACATAAAAGTCTTGACTCATGCTTGGGGTCAGACTTCGGTTAACTCGGGAATCAGGGCTTGGCTGATACGAGTCAACACACACACACACACACACACACACACACACACAGTTCAACTCTCAGCGTTCAGACTCTACAGCTCTGATATATGGCGAATTTTGTTAAATGTTTGCAGTTGGTTTGTGTGTTACGTCAGAAGTGTGTGAGTCAGAGGGATCAGTATTTATTCACACTGTGCATTCAGCAGTTTTTGGATCGCATGTTTTGCATGGCCAACTGATCAGAGAAGCGGAAGTAACGTTTCTCCGAGAAATGAAATTGAGAATGAGAGAACGTTTATATGAAAGAACAGAAAGAAACTGAAAGTAGGTTAAACATTGGAACAGACAGAGTGGTGTGTTTGTTTAGTGCTGACTCTGATTGATTAGCTGATAGTAAGGCATGCAACAAACAAAAGGTCAAGTACATTAGATCATGAGCCCGTGTGTGAAGACTTTGCCGTATTCTTGTTGACTCCTATTTTTGTTTTCGTCTCAGTACAGCAACTGTCTTTACCTCTCTTAATGCAGAGTTTAGATACAGCCATCAGGGATCCAGCGATGTCACTTCCTCAACGGGGATTGTTCACCATGGAAACAGCCAGTCCATGTTACAGCAAATGTCTCCACCTGGCATGGACCCCTGCCACAGCCTGTTGTCCCCTGAAGCCAAGATGGTGAATATAGTTTTATAATTCAAACGCCAAAATACACTCAGGTCTCCACTCAGAGAGGAATTTTTTTGGAGTCATGTACTATATAATTTAAACTCCACAAATGTCAGCGTGAGCTCACCTGCAGAAAAACCTTCGTTTAGGCTTTTCAAATGAACCTGTTATTATCGTAGCTCGTTTTTTGTAAATCCCTAAAAATAAAACAAAAACAATGGCATATTGTTTGCAGTTATTTTGTAACAAAACTCAATTCGATGTCCACAGTGAATCGTAAAAAGTCATAGCTAACAGATGTAACAGTATAGTGTTAATGGAATAATATTTACATTGAAATTTACAGAATCTGGCAGACGCCCTTATCCAGAGCGACTATTATCTCATTTATACAACTGAGCAGTTAAGAGTTAAGGTCCTTGCTCAAGGGCCCAGCAGTGGTCGCTTAGTGGTGGTGAAATTTGAACTGAAAAAATCCCACATCTTGACCAGTGAGCCACCTCTTTTTCATGTAAATATTGTAGTAACTCCAAATATACACGTTCAATAGCTGGTTCTTAGCCTCAGACGCTTGCAAGCTGACTAATAACACTTGTGATTGGTCTAAATCTGTGACATCACTATTCATACTTCAGTTTTCCTACATAAAATGCAAGTATGCAGTAAAAGCAGTAAAAGTCTTCCTTTACAGAGGTAAAAAAAAACCCTTACAGAGGTAAAAAAAAAAAAAAAATGTATGTATAAGCCACGCTATGCCCCGCCATTGAACCACACCCACGTCTAGCAAATGATTAGGCTTGCGAGCCGTGCTGTAACGCGATATATTAACTCAGGTGTTTTTTCATATGCATATGACTGACAAGCACAATCATATGATCAGTCAATTTTATTTCTTAGACAATGCAATGCGTCTCGTTTCATGCACCGCAGGTTGAACTGTAATACTGAGAATAGAACAAAATGTGTGGGCAGAGATTATAATGCCATAATATCATTACTCAGCTTTATGGCTGTTGTTTGGTCCCTGTAATAAACATGACTCACTGCTCAGCTCCTACTTCCTCAACTATGCACATAAGCCCTGCGCTTGAAGATACATACACCGTTTGTTGAGAACCCAAGCATTATTCTTGCTTTATATGTATTTACTTTGTTCATTATATATATGTGTGTGTGTGTGTGTGTGTGTGTTTGTTTTCAGATTTCAGCCTCGGGTGGAGTCCTGCCTCCTGTGAGCACTCTGACTAACATCCACAGTTTGTCGCAGTCGTCTCATCATCACCAGCAGGCTCAGAGTCTCATCATGACCCTCGCTGCTCAGAGTCAGTATTACACCATTTCACCTCTTGTTCATTATTGTTTATTCATCTTTTTATTTCTAAATAAGCTTTGGCTCTTGTTGAGCGATTAATAAACAGATTCTTTTGCAGTGTAGATTAAAGACAAAGTATATAAAATAATAGGGATGAGATAAAAGTGTCTGTGCGATATAATAAGTTGTTCATTTCATTTGGGAATCTACTAAACTGTCTCTACTAGAGCAACAGGAAGCAGCTCTGTAACCTTAATGTCATTATAAATGGCAGAATCTATACATATGTTGTTGTGCAGAGTACAAGTACAGAAGCCACCTTAATGCAAATTGTGGCAAAACAGGACTTGAACCAGAAGTACAATAGCAATTTTTATATGCATGTATACAAATTATGACCCGATTTCGATTTGATTTAACACAATGCGATTCAAAGCAATATGGTACAGATGGTTCACTTTTATTTCTATGGTTTAGACAGACAGCAAATCAATTTACTGAAGTGCCTTCTGACTTCTAACGCATGGCCCTTTCACAAACACGCCTTTGTAGTGCAAAAAAAAAGAAAAAGTATCCAATAAAAATCCTGTTCTGTCTCCAGGAAGATGCAGATCTACCTCTGCCATGTTAACCTATAGTCTATGTGACTGTCAGGACACGCCTCGGTCTCCATAGTGTTGCGATACGCCATATTCATGCAGCAGCAGTGCTAAGAGAAGATGCTTGAAAAGTTTATTTACCAGAATTCAATCTACTTATAATATATTGGTCACAAATTATTGCCCACTTTATAAATAATAAAAGTAAAGTAAAATAATATATAAATAAAAATTTTTTTTTTTCTTTTTTTACTGATGCACATATGTTAAAAACGATGAATCATGATACCAACTTGTATCCGATGCACACTTTTTTAAATCAGTGTATCACATCATTAACTTTTATGCTGATGCACCGATGCAAATCAGTGAATCTTATCATCCATAATGTACAGTATACAAATAATATTATGTCGTGTAAAAAGTGCAGGTATGCAGTAGTGAGTAAAGACCATCTCAGTGCATATGACAGTGTGCAAATATAGAAGTGTATTGTGCAGGGAAAATAGGTAAAAAAAAAAAGTCCAGCGAACATTTTTATATATACATGCATAGATATACATTTTGGAAATACCCCGTGTCAACCTTGATATTTGCAGCACTTTCTATCAAATGCCTAGAAATGTTCTGTTGCTGTACCACTATGCTATTTGAATACAATATAAAAATCAAAAAATATTTTAACCATGATTGCCTATTTCAAGTGTCAAGTTTGTGCTCTCCAGAACATGAAATAAATCCCTGCTTGAGACAATCTGAGATTCTTTAGGCTATGAGGTTACCATGCTATTTAGAAAAATAACTCTCTTCATGCCTAACTAAAAAAAGTTAAAAAATGACTTAATTTACGCTTTTGACTTAAATCACAAGTTGATATTAACAGGTTTTTATTATTGCTATACTTCTAAGCAATTTATTTACCAGGATATAACGTCACAATTGCGTTCTCGGCTCCGATTGGTCTGAATTTTCAACAGAAGCCGTCAGCTGTTTAATAATAAACAGATTGTGCGTGTGGTCCCTAAAGTATAATCACTGATGTGGCAAATTTTTCTGAAAGAAGATGTTTGTTTAATTTTAATGGAAGATATGCAGTTGAAGAAATGTGTGCTTATAGCTGTTGTAGCTGTTGGATTAAACACTTAAACACGTAAAAGGAGTAAACACTTCATCAAATAATAATCCAAAAGTTAGCGTAAAACACTTCACAATGTCTGATCTTCAAAAACAACAACCATCCAGGAGAAGATTTAGGGAAACTTAAAAGAGCACAGTTTTCAGACGCTACATAATAATACTGTGCACACTGTCTTTCTATCTTTCTACTATCTTACACTATCTTTCTCTCCACAGGCCTGAGCGCTCCTCAATCTCAGAACGTACCCATCATTAACAGCGTGTCTGGCCTGACAGCGTTGCAGCCCATGCAGTTCTCACACAGCCCCAGCCTCACTCCATTAACTACTGCACACTCCTCTCAGCAGGCCTACACACACAGTATGTACACTGCACTCAAGTAGCTTGAATCACTAATACGCTGATGAAGTTTATGAATTCCCAGTGATGATGATTATGCTGGTGATAATGACACGTTTTTTTTTTTTTTGGTGCCTTCCCAAGTGTACTCGTCCAAGCAGGAGCCTCCTCAGTACTCTCATCCTCCTCGTTTCTCCTCCATGGACACCAGTGCTCTCTCCCATCTGGGTTCCAGCAAGCAGGTAATTATTTATACACTCGCTGCTAAAAAAAAAACATACCTCTCCAAACTTCTAAATAAGCTGAAACAAAACAGTTGGATCATCTGCTCAAATACATGAAAGACGATACAACTGAGCTTGTCAAAGGGATTTGAACTCACAACCTTCTGATTTTGAAAGTGTAAATGAATGCTGATCCAGCAGTTACACAATATTGGTTCTGATTCGACCACTTTTACTGTTACAATCTCACTGAAAGACAGATTTAAGTGTTTACTAGTATGTACATTTACTTCAGCGAGGGTTTGTGTTCAATGCTGGCAGAACCCAAGGAAGTAAAGTAAAGTAAAGTAAAGTAAAGTAAAGTAAAGTAAAGTAAAGTAGAGATGTATTTATGCTTACCTAAAATAGTCACTAAATTAAAAGCCACTATAAATGTTTTTCTGATATTCACACTTCTGTCTAAAATGTTGAATATCATTCTATGTGTCGCATTTTTATTTATTTATTAATTCTCTGGTTATCCAGTGCTCTACGGCGCTTTTAATGTTGTGCTATTAACTATATTGTCACAAGGCAACTTTACAGAAATTCTGAAATGCAATAAAAATATATGCCAATATTTCTGGATTCATTATGTTTTAATGCAATACATTCTCTAGATTGTTCTAATACATGCTTTTCCTTACTTCAGTGCCCTTTGCAGGCTTGGTGAGGTTCTACAGGAGGGAAAACTAGCTACTTCCTCGGCAGCTAAGCGACAAGAGTGCCTTATCCCAACAGCCTTGATGACTTCGAAAGCCAAAGAACCACTAAGAAGAGCTCTGTGACCACAATAAACCACTAAAGAACACCGAATCGTTGTTTCAAATGACATGAGAGTGATGCCGGATGTTTGGAGGACTGTCTCTGTGGCGTAATAAACGCTGGTAACGAGCGCCCAACGTAGCATCAAGGCATTTCCTGTCCATAATGTGAACACCAGAACGAGCAACCTCTGCACTGATTTGTTGTCTGCTGAACTACTGAACGTATACCTACACCTGGTTTCAACGGGTTTCCGGCAAAATTCTTTCACTTAACCAATGCTGCATCAGTCACCTCAGTGTAAATAGTCTAAAATGTTCCTATAATTTCAGGTCGAAGGTGAAATATGGACTGAGATGGAGCATGAGCTCACGCAGGAGAGAATAATAGCAGTCAGACTGTGTGGTAGTACAAATTTAACATTGTCGAGACGATGAGTTCTGTATAATGAAATTTTGTTTATTTTATTGCAGTGGATCAGTTTATTTTTCAGTCAGTCCTTTTGCATATAGTGAACATCAGAAGGAAAAACAAAGTGACTCTCAGGGAATGATTTTCTATACGGTATATATATACGCTATATGGACTAATGTTTCTGAATCCCTGACCATAAAATTGCTATGGATACCTTTTTAAACATCCCATTCCACATTTAGTAAACCTTTACTCTTCTTTCACTCTTCTGGGAAGATGCTTGTGGAGATCAGCATTCACATTCACCCCAAAGGTGTCCAGTAGGGCTAAAGTCAGAGTTCTATAGCATGAGATCTTCCACTCCCCACCATGTACACCATACGGTAAAGATGGTGGCTCAGCGGTTAAGGCATTAGATTTTGAATCTGAAGGTCACAAGTTCATATCCCAGTACCACCAAGCTGCCACTGCTGGACCCTTAAGCAAGGCCCTTATCCCTCAAGTTTCTCTGGATAGGGGTGTAAAGGTAATATGTAAATACTGGCTTTGTGCACAGGGGCATTGCTGGAAGGGGTTTGGGTCTCCTAGTACAACTAAGGGAAAATTTGATGCTCCAAAGACAGTTTGCTAACAGTTTGGGGGAGAAGAACATCAGGCTGGAAAAGTCAGGTGTCCCAATACTTTTTTTTTCCATATAGAATGTATATATGTGCATTACCCAACCTACTGGAGTGATTCGATTTCCCAGGATTTCCAGTCTGGGGCCATTTGTGAGAAAGTGTGAAGTGTAGGGAGGGATGTTTGTTTTAGATTCACCCCATTAATTCTATTTCCCGCGACTCTGACCCGGCTCTCTGCTCAACCGGTGTGAAAAATCACTTGAGCAGTCACTCCAAGGAAATGAGCAAATTGAGTCATTATACTTTTTTCCCCTCTTTTGACCTTTCCAGACTGTGTTTAAAATAATAAGGTAACCTGGAAAAAACACCCACTGCAGGTATAAAAGGATATGGACTGAATATGATGACTTTGATCATTTTTTATAGAAAATGACACATTTTAGTGTTTTATTTTCACTGAAACAATTGTAGTATGTTCATTAGACACAAGGACAAGCGAATGATGTGTGTAATATAAAAGCTTTAATAAGAATTTTTTTTCTTTTTACAAATGATTTTTGAGATGGTACATTTTACAATTATTTCACAATATGCATTAAATTGTATTTAAGGTTTTTTTTTTTTTTTATAAATTCTCCTTTTTTTATTCATTACTTATTATTAATTTATACATTACATATAAAAAAATGGTTTAAGACCACAATGGGTATTCATACAGTCACCAGTAAGGGGCACACTCACTGTGCTTGTGTGTGTGTGTGTGTGTGTGTGTGTGTGTGTGTGTGTGTGTTTATTCTTCTAATGCTATATCACCGTCAGTGGCTTTTCTCATGGCAGGATCGAGGTAAGTAAGATGGGACATGGGGTAACATGGGGTTTTCTGTACAATCAGAAGAAAAAGTCTTCAGGATTATTTATACGTATTTGAGTAATTCTGCTTTACATCTCCAACCCAGCTGTTGGATATTTTTCCATAAAAGCTCACAGCTCACCTCGGCTGTTCTCTATAAAGAGTATGAGGTTATAACAGTCTCCTGTGCATAGGGCAGGACTCCTGCTGGGGGTACAGAAGGGGACAAAGTGGAGACAGAAGCCACAGAAACGTGACGTTCAGCACTACTCTGAATAATGAGTACTAAGTCAGCACGTACTGTGCCCACTTTAGGTGCAAAGGTCAGATGTAGAGGAGCTGCTGACATGGTTCCTGTATTTTGTCACTGCTTTAATCACCATTCCTATATATCTGAAACAATGAGACAGTGTTTGAAAATGGAAAGCAATGAAGTTAAATTTAATTCATGGACCATAAAAAAAAGACAATGCATAAATGATGAACTATAGACTATATATTTTCTTCAAAAATGTTATCCCTCTAGTCCACTGAGAAGAGCTTTCTCCTCTTCTGGACCTTCTTTAGTTTCTAAAGCCATTCTGAGTTTCTGCCAGAAGACCCTCGTGTCTTCTCCACGTTTAGGCCATTTAAGATAAGTCTTCTTCTTTACCAGCTTACGTATCCGATAGTACGGAGACAGCTGGTGGGTAGGAATGTCCTCCAGGAAAATCAGGATTAAGACATCTTTCTGCTCATCGAAAAGTCTGAAGTTAGCCATCTGGATTTCCTTGGAACACCAAGTGCTTTTTAAATAATTATACGTGATCAAGCAAATGGTCTTACGGCTGCTGTATATTCCGTCCATTATGTTGTCTATGATGGATCTTCCCGGCTCAAAGTCCCTATGATGAAGACAAAGTCTCCAGCCCTGCTCATCTTCCAAATTAGGGAGCAGCTCTTTTACAACCCAAGGTTCATCTTGGGCATTGTAGGAAATGAAGGCATCGTATGTGAATCCGTGTTGCTGTTTCTTTTTGCTGTCGTACAGGAATGCGATGAATATGTAGTACGCATATAAAACATGCCAGTGCAAGAACTGATAAACGAATGAGACCAAAAGGGTAAGCATCACAACGATTAAGCTGCACAGAAACATGATGAAGTCTAGATTCACGTTACATGATTCTGTATTGAGGTCTAAAATACTTTTGCCTCTCAGTGACAGCGGGTAGCTGCAGGTATATGTGTTCAGGTAAACAACCTGAGTGTAGTTACTTTGCAAAGCCCAGTTAATAAAAAACCAATTGTTGCAGTCACAAGTGAAAGTGTTTTTCTTCAAGTCAAAGAATTTCAGCCGAGGGAGAGACTGGATCAAGGTCTGGTTGATGACATCTAGGGTATTCTCAGACGCTCTCAAGACCGACAGCCTGGTGAGGTTTGCATTGATTAAGAAATTGAGAGAATGAATCTGAGATCTGGAGATGATAAGCTTGGACAGCTTTGGGATCGGGTGGAAAACCTCTGCGGTTATGGCTCCGTCGTCTGCGAACGCGTTCTTTGAGAGTTCCAGAAACCAGAGATTCGGAGTGGATGTGAACGTATCAGGATGTAGATAATTCAGATTCATGCTTCCACCGTAAAACATTTCCAATGAGGTTAAACCTTGAAGCAGGTTTGAGGGCATTTTTTCAATCCCTCGTCTTTGACTATGAATTGTCAAAATCTCCAGTGAATCTAAATTTCCAAAAGGGGGCATCTGTAGCACATCTTCAACATAGGAAATGACGTTGCTGTATAGTTCTAGTGATTTAAGATTAGGCATTCCCGAGAACACTGCGGGGTCTCTTATAGTTTTGTCAGTTATCCTATTTGAGGAAAGCTTTAACTCAGTTAGATTCTGCAGTTCTGAAAATGCATATGCTTTAATCTCAAAGATCTGGTTGTCTCCAAGGTCGAGGGTTCTTAGATTAGACAAACCATCGAAGCTCTTTTTGTAAATTGTGCTTAACTTATTATAAGTCAATTGCAAAACCTTCAAAGAAGAAAGTTTGTTTTTAAAAGCCGTGCCAAGTTTCAATATTTTATTCGACCCCAGCCTTAAATCTTCCAGATTATTCAAATCTTTGAATATGCATGAAGGAAGTTTGGAAATTTTGTTGCTGTACAAATACAGCGAATTCAATTGCGTCAAATTGGCAAAATCTAAACAGGTTAGCATGCTAATCCTGTTTCTACTGAGGTCTAAAAATTCAAGCATCGGAAGATCCCGGAACGCATTTTCGACATTGGTCAGTTTATTTATTTGTAGGTGTAGAACTCTCAGCTGCGTTAATTCTTTGAGTGCAGAAATCTGAGCTATTTCGTTATCTCCAAAGTCCAGCTCTGTCAAGTTCGAGCATGGAGCAAGCATTTGAGCTGTCAGATTGGAGATTTTGTTGCGCTGCAGACGAAGCACCTTGAGCCCAGGCAAGCATGCGTACTGTGTAAGAGTCTCTGCCTTTATCCATTTCAATTCACTTATTCTGAGTTTAATCAAGGAATCCCAGGAGGTGTTGTGAAGCACAGTGGTGATGCTCTCCTCAGGAATTTGCACTGCGGTCAAATTCAGTGCTGTTACTGAATTCAAAAAAGCCTTATCTGTAATATTCCATAGCATTCTCCTGTTTTGGCCACAATACGATATATCAAGAAATGTTAGATTTGGGAATATGTTTTCACTTATTTCGAACTTGGTCAAGGGATTGTATGAGAAAACGATTTTTTTCAGTGACAAGGCTGTCCTTGACAGGTCGGACGAGGTAAAAACGTCCAAGTTGTTTTTTCCGATGAACAGTTCCTCCAAGCCGGCTGACAAAAGCACCGGTTTGACGTTTGCAATCTGTCGGAGGTAATTTTTCGAAAGGTTCAGCACCTTAATTTTCTGTAGACTGTCAAAAGCATACGTGTCGATGCTTTCAATTCGATTTCCATCAAGACGCAACACTTGCAGGTTGACCAGACCATTCAGTAGCCCCTCCGACACTCTTTTCAACTTATTGTTGGCCAGATTAAAGTTGATCAAGTTGGGAAAATGCTCAGCCGTACCTTCTTGTATCCATGAGACGTTGCTGTTAGATAGGTTGAGATATCTCAAGTTCCACAGGTCCTCGAAATCTTCAACTCCGATGTTTGAAATTAAGTTGAAGGAGATGTCTAGATATCTGACCTTCCTGGGTATGGGTGACGGAACTGAACGGAAGCCCATCTTGTAGCAAAGAACTTTCAGGTCCTGCATGTCATTCAGAGCACCAGAAACGGTGCAGTTCGTTAATGAAAACGTATTCACTTGGAAAACCGAGATGCACATGCAGAAAAGAGCCAGTGACATGGATGCCTTTGAACAGAGTTTTTTCAGATTTGAAGTCATTCTTAAATAAAATGGATCAGTCATTATCACATGACTTCCTCTTTCGCAAGCGCTGTGACGCTCAATTACGCCAATCCCTCAGATTTATTTCAGCGGGAAGAGATTTTACCTGCTTTAAAAAAGAAATCAAGTGTTGTACAAAGTTATACGAGAATAATAGTCGTTTTATAAATCAGATAGACATGCAAACACAGTTTTGCTTTGGTTTCACTGAATGAAGCTGACAAATGATTGGAAATATATCAGAAAATGAAACCGTGTGCAAATGTTCAATTATTTATTTCGCTATAAAACAGATAATCTAATAATAATTCTGCTCTGAAAACATTTTTTTTTAAAAAAAAAGCTTGTTTCCTTTTTAAAATCTACAGTCTTAAAAATATCACTCGTCGTATGAAAAAAAGCACATACCTCTTATGCAAAATTTTCATGCTTCTGTAAACACTTGATTAACAATCAGGAAGTATGAAAAAACAGAAGTATGACGGATTTTACCAAAGATAGAAGTGACGTTGTAGTCTGTTCTCATGCCTGATCATATTTCCAAACCGAAAATAAATATTCTGTATAGATCTTTATTAATATTACCAATTACACACACACACACACGCACACACATTTTGGACAGCCACTTGAGGTTCTCTCAAAGATAACATGTGCATGGTGAGCTGTTTTCCTCGCTGAAGTGATCATTCGAGGTAGTTTTTAAAGGTAACAATTTGTCTTGAAATGGACAAACAGGAGGAATCAGACTCTCTTGCCAGGCACTTGAAAAATGATGGCAGATGGTGGTGGCCTGTATTTTTGAACCCCTGCAAGGAAGCTACCCATAGTGACCAACACATTCAATGAGGACTTGCTGCCATCTAGCAGTCCAAGAAGTAAGGTACATATTTTAGAAACACACTGGATCTAGTTGTTTATCATTCACTGAACAGCTTTAATGGAAAAGCCTTAGTTTGCTATTTGCTCTAATAAATAGGATTAGTCTCCAAAGGACCCACGTTTTTTGTTGTTGTTTTTTTTTTGAGAAAAAAATTAATATATACATTTTAATTGGATGGAGACGCATCTCTATTTGTGGCACTTGTGGTCCAGCTAGTCATGGGTTGTAGCGAGACATTTCACAAGAGAGTAAAATGCAATCTAGCGAGTGAAATACTAAACTATATAATCCATTAAAATTATTTACGCAATATGGCGCCCCCTATTGGTGTACATAAGTATCAATTATTTGTTGTCTAGCACATAAACCCAAAACATTAGGCTACATCATAATGTATGCAGTGCTACAGGTTCAGTGTAATTCATTAAATGTAGTTAATAAGCAAATACAATCATATAACGCAGAATATTTAATATTTTTTACTCAACTTCCTGCACAATGTTACACTTGTAGACAATAATATACCAATGAACAATGATCTCAGTATTATAATCATTCAAGCTAGATTTTCTTTCAGTAAAATATTTAGAATTTCATGCAGCAAGACAATCTATAAACAATCCATACAATTAATATAATCCTGTGATAACAAGTAATAACCTCTGGCCTCGTCAAGAGTTAATTTGTGACATATCTTGCCTACTTAATGTGCTTTAACCCATGTCTTGTGCAGAAGGAAGTTTACTTTAAGAAATGAAGGTCAGTCAATCTGAAAAAAAAAGAAAAAGTCCAAAGTGAAGTCTCCAAGGGCGCTAATTTGAAATCCCCATGAAAACCAAAAATGCAGAGAGAAAATGCACAAAGATGTATGGAAAACCCCAGGTTCATTTTATGAGGTAAATATTGAGGCTTCTGCTAGAGATGTATGCGGGTGGTGCAGCTGTGGCTGCAGTGAAAGGAGAATTGTAGCATTGTGTTCATTGGGTTTCTTGCTTTATTAATGCCATTCATTCTCACTGCATGTGATTCCTGTCTGTGATGCAGCGCTCTGTTAGTCTGCGATTGATGGTTTCTATATCCATGGTGTCATAATGATGGTATTAAGAGATGGATTGATTCAGGCAGGACAGCACTGAAGGTCTAGGTGTGAAATGCATTGCCCTCTGGTGACAGATAGTTCATGAACTCTTTGTTCATTTTGAACAAATCTTTAATGTGACTCAGAAGAACGAGTCGTCTCAAAGAGGGATTCATTCATTTTCTAATAAACAAGGCATCGTAAAATCTCTGTAGGTTATGTACAGGAAACAGAATTGAGTAGTTCATCTCACGAGTCCTCTGGTCCAAGTTGTTCGTTCTTTTGTCACGTGACTTTTATAGACACTACATAATAGATCAGGGTTTTCTTGGTCCGAATCTTGACATTATTGAGACAATAATTATGGGAGTCATGTAACAAAAGAACTAATGACACAGACCAAAATATATGAGAGGTGAAGCTACTCATTCTGTTGATCATAATTTGTTCTTAGCTGCATTTTCAGATTTTTATTATCGGTCCTATAGGCAAAGTTCGTGTATGTAGACGTGTTGTGGAACTGCTTATAGAAAATATAAAATTTTATTTTAATTCTGATCAAAGGAACTAATGAACGAATTTACTCAATATAGATTTGTTTATTTTGATAAATGAGATTCAAAGAACTGAGTCCATAAAGTCTGCTTCTACTTCTCTACCCATCCCGAGACATCCTGAGGTTGCACCAGCTCCAGTTTTGTCCCACCTCATGGAGATTATGGACCTTCAAAGAAGTAAATGCTGACTCTGCGAACACCCCGAACCATCTAGAGACGTACCAGCGCCATTTGTATTCCACTTCATGTAGAGTTTGGACATTGGACCTTTTTAAATGTTTAAAGGCTCTTGCATGGCGGAGTTGGTGTTGGACCTATGATCTAAAATGTTGAGCTATTTTATGAGTTGCTCAGTAGCTCCTAGTTCTGTAATCTTAAATGACTGTAAAAGACTGTAGAAAGATCATTACTTATAATCTCACACTCTAGTGCTCATGTTAGTTCTCACTCTCCGGTGTTTTGTATTGTTTTAAGATTTAGACACACTCTTGATAAAATGAACTCAGTTGAACTCATAAACCACAGTTTTAATAGGGGGCAAACACTTTTTCACACAGGGCCATGTAGTTTTAGATTTTGTTTTCCCTCAATAATAAAAACCTTCATTTAAAAACTGCATGTTGTGTACACTTGTGTTATCTTTTACTAATATTTATATATATGATCTGAAACATTAAAGTGTGACAAACGTAAAAGAAAAGAAGAAATCAGAAAGGGGGCCAACACTTTTTCACACCACTGTATGTGACAGTGTGAACACGCGCTCAATCGATCGCCGAGCTGCTTACCATCGAAAGCTCTGTATTCGATTAGTAATCCTCTCCTCTACAGCTCTGCTCGACTCCAGTAATGGACTCCGTGGAGTTGTTCCGGAGGCTTGGTGCCGGCGCAAAGTTCGACTGGAAACGATTCGGCAGAGATGCGGAAAGGTTTAAGGTGATGCCTGGATATAATTTCGACCTTGTATTTTACAGAAGCGCTGTTATTTAACCGGTGTTTTTCCCCTTTTCTGTTAGCCAAGCCGTTTAGCCGCGGCTAATTAGCCCATGTGACTCGTCCATACTGCGTGGTGTTTACATGCCCACATGGCTAGCATGCTAACACAGCTGCACAGGGAGGAGTGAATCATAGGTTCTGCAGTTCATATGCAAAACAAATATCAGTTATATTTAGAAATATTGCTCAAATATTATGTGTGCATTTTCTCTCTCTCTCTCTCTCTCTCTCTCTCTCTCTCTCTCTCTCTCTCTCT
>JAAIIK010000099.1:2677018-2682018 GCA_014706435.1 Silurus glanis
TATATATATATATATATATATATATATATATATATATATATATATATTACACACACACACACAATTATAACTTCGATTGTGTATATATGCACACACGACTGAAGAAACATAATTTTCGCGACCAATATGATCGCATCCTTTGGTGCAAGTGTTTTTTCAGATAACGTTCAGTGGAAGGATGCTGAATCATTCTGCATCGAATAATAAATAAGCACAGTGTGACTCAATGGGAACTGAATGTCATGTGAAAGTGTCCAAATGAATAAAACGCCACTGAATTTAATGCGACCGGGTGGGGCATTTGCCATTTTTATTACATTTATTTGTAGGACACATGCAATATATTCATGTACTTTACTTGTCTTAAATCATATAAATTTCAGATTCCAAGCTGAAATAAATGTACAACTATATCAAAGCATTACAGTTCAGAGATTGGAGGTGTCTTTATGTGGGTAGAAGGAGCTTCAAAACAATAGCTGCATCATAAGACCATAAGGGAATTCCCTTGTAGAGTTTATTGCCTAAACCCAGATTTCCTTTTGTATCTGACAGACTTCTGCATTCTTCATAGTACATAATGTACATTTCTGTAACTGTTCAAGTGTTTTGTTCTGTTTGTGATCAGAGAGATAACGTGGTGAGCTGTTTTCGTTCGGGGAAGATCTGGGTGCTCATCTGTACAGCGCTCATGGCCCGAGGGATCGACTTCAAAGGCGTCAATCTGGTCATAAACTACGACTTTCCTACGAGTGCTGTGGAATATATCCACCGTATAGGTTAGCTTTTTCTGCTCTTTTTTTCCCCGCTCATCTATGCAGATGTGTGCAAAAGTTTGCAACCCCGGTGCTTAAGGGAAACTTCAACATAGTGTGTCAGTAAGGGACTGAGGCACCAGAACATCTTCACCTTTCCGATATGATCGTACGCCCTTTAGAATAGAAACACTCCAGTGTAGGTAAAAGGTAATCAGTTTGAAGAACTTTGAAATTTCCACTTCCTCATTCCAAAATACAAACAGAAGAATTCGAAAATTATTTTAATGATTGTTTTCAAAATAAGACAACAATGTAAACTACTTGTTTAGCTATTATTTTGCTTGTAGGGACTCAAACAACATAAAAATATTGTATACATATTTGCCATAATAATCAGGGTTTAAAAGCTCTTCAAAGAGGTTAAAGGTGGTTATAAAAGCTAATAACATCAGCTATTAGTGAATACATTTAAAAATCACCATCTCTAAAATTAAATATGTATTTCCATTATTTGGTCCAATTGCGCTTGACTGTATAACATGGTTTGTGAAAAAAATTTTGTTGCAATGTTCTGGATGCAAAAATTTTTATTTTTTTATTTTTTATTAACTATCTATACCTCTGTGGGATCTCGTCTCTCTCTCCAGGTCGTACAGGAAGAGCAGGTCATAAAGGGAAAGCCGTTACATTTTTTACTGAAGCCGACAAACGGCTCCTGCGCAGGTATCAGTGAGAGATGATTCATTTCTCATAATTAAAGAGTCTGACAAATAGTCTGGTTATTTTCTACGAGTATTTACCACAATTTTTATCACTATTTTTCCTCAGCATTGCCACAGTAATAAAACAAGCTGGATGTCCTGTTCCTGATTACATGATTGGATTCAAGAAATTAAAAAGGTATGTTTATGTGAAAAAAAACTAAGTATTTCCTGAGTTAATAAGGATTTTATCAAATGCCTGTTTAATCCTGTACTACTTATTATAAATGTGACCCTGTGAAAGTTAGTCGTTTTTTTTTTTTTTTTCCTCGATTGTTCCTGTTTGGGGGGAAAAAAAACTCTATCACTCTAAAATATTTCTATATGATCATTTGGTAAAGATTTTTTTGACCATCAACAGCAAATATATTTGCATGTGAGATGTTTAAAGACGTTTTCTCTCTCCACAGCAAAGTGAAGCGCCATCTTGAGAAGAAACCCCCAAGGAGGTCAACGATTAGCACAACGCCTCGTTTTCTCATGCAAAGGAATGCTGCCAAAGTAAATAGGTAGTGGTCTAAGTGTTTCCTCAATTTTCCTCATTTTTCAGGAATTTTGTAGTATATGCAGTTGAAATTGAGCTCAGGTTTCTGATCCCTGAGATGTGTCTTCATGGAGGTCCACAAAAATCAAGCCAAGAGGAGTTCTCTGCGAATCCTCAGGAAAAACTCACAGGTCACGAGAACTTTGATTCTGGTCTGATCTACTTAAAAGCTTACTCAACTTTCCTCTGTCCAGTCACCTGTCCCCCATCCCCCACTCCCCAATCACCTGGCCCATTCCCATTACCTGTCCTGTATCTCATTAGCTTGGTGTAGACACTCCGAGCCTTAGATTGGGATGAAGATTCACCTTCTATGCAGACCATGAGCCACTCTGACATGCATCTTACTCCAAAGCTGTAGTGTCATACCCAACTATATAAAACTTTCCTTAGGTGTTTGTAAAATATATCAAATACACTTTTGTAGTCTGTTTGTCTTTCCAATGTAAAATCATTAAGCCAAAGCTGTGGGTTTTGAACTTGTTTCTTTTAGAAGGATGTTTGGGACAAGATGAATAAAAGAGATTAAATTCTTGGAAATGTATGAACACTGAGGGCAGGTTGGAATTTTAGATAGGAAATCTTTACTAAAGAATAAGGCACTGAGTAAAAGCAACTTTGTTCTGCAAGACTTTATCTGTCATACCACAGTCAAATCAGTGAGCTAATCCTTCATCAGTACGAAATGAGTACTCAGATATAACGTACAGATGAGAGCTTTGATTACTCAAACTGTAACAGGATGTAATTTAGTTGTGAGTTAAAAAAGCCCCATATGTTTGCTTTGCTCTATACTTTGAATAAAATCATCTGGAAAATGAGCAAATGTAAATGTCATAAAGTTTGAGTCCTCTATCATATTTTTGTTTTTCAGGAAAAAGGGAAAACCTGAGGCAAGAGCAAATGGAGGTGAAACAGACGATTGTAAAAAAAAATAGCTGAGAGTTTGATCAAATAAAACATTGTAAAGAAATTGTCTAATAAAACCTAATTTCGACTTTCGAGTATTTGTTGTGTTTCTCGTTTTTCCTAAATGTTACAAAAAAATTCATATTCAAAAGAGACAACAGAAATTGATTATTTTATTTTAATGATCTGAGACCATCTTTACTGTAGGGACTTACTGCAAATATGTGAATTATGATAACGGAGAAGGATTATTAAAGAAAGTATTAGATATGTAAAAATCTTATATCAAACCTTGTCATACTTGAAATAAATAAATAGTAAATAAATAAAATTCTTTATCCCTGAAATTGTTTCCTTGATTTACTGATTCATTTTTTCCAACCTGTTCACTCCCCCATAATCATCAAACTAATAACTTTTAAATTGGTCTCAAGTTTTAAATGACTAGAGAGCTTTAGTATAAAAGGCACGCTATTACTTCCTATGTAATTCTATTTTATGATTTGTTTTATTTTATTTATATTACTTCTACCTATGTTTCTGAAGCTGTTTTATCGTATGTGCTTGATCTTTATGATAAAAATTAAATAAAACCCCACAGAGTGACACATGCAACCCAAAATAAACCACAATGCAAAACAAGTTTTCGGTTAGAAAGTTTCATTATGCACATATATCTCGATTCTTTATAAGGGGGTGGGGTTTAGACATGCAACATGCACTTAAATAACGACCCAACCCTCCAACCTTTTAGTTCTTATACACCCAGAGTGGACGTTTAAAATGATTTGGGAAGTCAGTTTTAAAGCTTTTGACTTGGTACTTCTCCCAGACAGGGGAACTGATTTCAAAATGATTTTTAATATCAAAGAAACTTAAAAATGGGAGAATCTGCAGTTGCTGATTGGAGTTCAAGGATTATAACAATCAATTCTGCTGTGGTAGCGGCGGCCAGGATGATGTCCAACAAAACGATAGGTAAAATATTTTTTCAATATTATTACGAAAGATTTTTTTCAATATTAATACATATACAGTTCAAAGTTAACTGATGTAATAGTAGATTTAACCAAAATACTTCTGATCAATGTGATAATATCCAAACATTCATACTAGTAATGAATTAATATATTAATTATTTATAATTTCTTGGTGATTAATAATAATTAATTCTCAGCCTAAAATACTGAAAAAAACTTTTACTATTTTAGTGACTTTAGGACCTTGTTTTTGTTTGTTTGGTGATCGAATTCGTAATATCTCATGAAAAAAATCATCATTGCATGGGAATTACTTTTCAGTATGTTTTTGCAGTCACATCATGGTCTAGTTTATTTCTGGGTGCATTTTTAAAGCTGATGTATGTATGAACAGATGTCAAAAACCGCATGTCAAACTTCTGAAATATAACTGAAGTGTGTTATCAGTCAGCATGCAAGTTTCATATGCGTATAGGTTATGAACCCCCCAATTTTTTTTTTTTTTAGATTAGTTCCCCCAACCTGCTCATGACAGGCATCTGTAAGCCTCAGACTAACAATTCAAAAGATTCAAAATGTGCTGTGGAAACAAGTTTGCCTCCTGGACAATGTTCATGAACTGGTATAAAATGAATTCTATAAATATGACTACAATGTAATTGTAAGTTTGAGTTAAACATCTTAAATATGTTGCGGTGGATGCAGTAAAATTTTCTCACAACAACACAAACCTGTTCCAGCATTTCAATACTCCTATGCATAAAGTCAGCTCCATGAAAATAAGATTTACATGGGTTTCAGTAGAAGATCTTGAGTGGCCTGCTATAGAGCACTGACCTGAACCCTACTGAACAGCTTTGGGATGAATGTGAACACTGACTGCACCCCAGGCCTCCTCACCTACATCAGTACCTGACTTTACTAACACCCTTGTGGCTGAATGAGCACAAATCTCCATGAACACGCTTTAAAATCCAGTGGAACATCTTCCCAGAAGAGTGGAGGTTATTATAAGAGCAAATGTGGAATAAATGTAAAAAGCGACGTT
>JAAIIK010000099.1:2687018-2742354 GCA_014706435.1 Silurus glanis
CAGATTACTAATCTAACACATTTTTGTTGAACACTGTGCATGTTCCTTTACAATATCAGGATAATTTGCCAATTTTAATCCTCACAGGTTGCTCAGGCGCTTGTTTGGTCCCTCGTCATCTCGAGACTGGACGACTACAACTTTCTCTAGCTGCCCACATCAGTGTGAAAACATTGATGCTCACTTACAAAGCCAAAAATAGACCAGCACCTCTCTTTATTTACATTGCCCCAAACTGCACCACTGGCCACACCATTTCTCTGGGTACAGGGAAAACATGCTTCAAGACTTTTCTGTTCTGGCACTGAGGTGGTGGAACAAAAATCCATTTGATGTCCAAATCTCAAGTCTCTTGCAGCCTTCAAACAACGTCTAAAGACCGACATTTTGCTATTCTAAGTATTTTCAGTATATAGCATCAGAGTTGTTTAGACTGATAGTATTATTTATTTATGTCCTAATGAACCAGTATCAGGATGTATTCACTGATAGACACTTTAAAGTAAGTTACTCTGGATAAGGATGTCTGCCCAGCTCCGTAAATAAAAGTGTTTTTATAAATATGCCTGGAATTCACCGTTAAATGAGTTTTCAAGACCATGGGTTGAGGATGGCTAACTTCACACACAAAAGATCCTCAGGTAGAGACTTTGAAGAAGCTTGAGGATGGCAGACTCTCCAGTTGTTCATCAGAGTTTTAGGATCAGCTTCAAAAGATTTCAAAGAATGTTTTGTGGCAAGAAAATCACAGCCTGGATTCAGCAATGTTCATGAGCTCGTAAGTATTGAATTCTGTAAATATGATTACAATATAACGCTGCTGGTTTGAGTTTAACAACATAAAAGTGTTCAGGATTATAATATATGGACACGTGACTTTTCCAGCCATATGTACTTCTTCTCCAAACTGTTACCACAATGTTGGAGACAGACAGTAGTATTGGATGTATTTGTATTTCACCTTGTCTCCAAAACGTAGTTTGCTTGAACTCGGAGACACAAACCTGTTCCAGCATGTAAATGCCCCGTGAACAAAGCCTGCTCAGTCTAGATATGATTTACATGAATTTACTATCCACTCTTTTGGGATGAACTGGGTCACTACATCAGTACCTGATTTTACTAACACCCTTGTGTCTGAAGGAGCACAAATCTCCACAAACACACTTCAAAATCATGTTGAACATTTTCCCAGATGAGTGGAGGTTATTATAACAGAAAATAGGGACTAAATGTGGAACTGACATTCACAAAACACAATTGGTGATTGTCAGGTTTCCACAAATGTATGTCTATATAGTGTAGAAATAGTCATCATTACAGTCGTTATGCTTATAGAATATTGTTTTTTAATTCGGATGTAATTAGGACGCGTACGCATCCTGTCCAGCATGCGTAATCACGTTGTACGTCAATGGGCGGTGCTTTATATTTCCGCATTTAGCAGAATTCAGCCGGTAGAATGGTAAGCCATCGAATTAATACAGAAAATAATTCCTATACATTTTTATATTTATATACAGTGTGTACCTCAAATTCAATGTGTAAAGTCTAAACAATTTCATAAATGTCTATTACAATACCTAACATTCGCACAGCTACTTTATAAGGACAGCGTTTATTTGTTTAGCGATCGTAGAGTAGGCCCGGCCTCGCTCATAGTGAGCTGTATTTTTATTTTTTTTTTTATGTGAACAGATTTGACATAGGAGCTTTATATAGGAGTTCATTATCCACATTCAACAATTTAACATTTGCTGTTGAGGATGCAAGTTAAATACGATAAGCTCAAACTTAGGCTTCATAACTCAGTCTTCCTGCTTCGTATATATAGCCGATAGTCCACAACCTAAATCTCGGTCAATATTAAGCAACTAATTATAATGAGTCCTAAAAATGAAACAGTAGAGCCCTATCTGACAATAAATAGGGTAAAAAAACAGTGAAAAGTGAAACACAGTTTGACTTTTTGCTGTGTATGTTAAAAATGCTATGCTAACTAATGCTAATGTAGATGTTCGCACCGGAGACATTTCAGCAACCTGCGTTTGGTGCTAACGTCTCAGTTAGCATAGCATGTTTAGCAGTATAACCCTGTAAACAATAGCCATTATAATGAACCTTTATTTGTTGATAATAAGTTACATTTAATAAAAATTTTGTAATGTAACAAGTATAAAGCAGATAGAATGAAACTACATATATGATTCAGTTTCCTTTATAACTTTAAACTTCTTGTACAACCTTTAATAACGTTTATATCTAGCTTTATTATAATTGCTTTCTACTTTATAGCTATTGCGTTGTATTGCTGTATTGATCCTACTGTAGGATCAACATGCAACAAGTAAATAATGTGTTCAGGAAAACTTAATCTAAATTTTAAATTAATGGGTGACACTACTAATAATTATAATGGTGTTTCAGGGGTCGTGTTTTTCCGGAGAAAGTCATGATGAAGAGAGGGAACCGTTGCGCTCTGCTGAACAACAGAAGGTAATCGTGCAGCTTCCCACAAATTCTATTAGTTAATAATATCCTTTTCAGATAATAGATTTTATTTATCAAATTATAAAACAATTAATCTAATATTAAACGAGACAGATTCTGATTTAATCCCACATGGGAATTTGAACATATTTCTTTCTTCTTTCCTCCATGTTTTATAGCTTCCAGTAAGATGTGTCTACGACGCAGAGCCTATGAAGCCCATGGTGCATTATGAAGATGAGACCTTCCCAATGTACCATCATCCACCAGTGAGTTTCTTTCTTTAATTGCTACTCTCCTAAAACTAAATTGGGCTGTCTCTCTCTCTCTCTCTCTCTCTCTCTCTCTCTCTCTCTCTCTCTCTTCTTTTATTTGGGTTTATAATGTGCTTGTTACCTTATACTACCAGGTTAATGGTTTTACTAATAATTTATAGCAGCATATATATACTACATACACATGGTGCATTCGGAAGTATTCAGACCCCTTCTCACTTTGAAAATTTTATGTGGCAGCCTGATGCAGTAATCGTTCAAATTGATTTTATTTCTCATTAATTAAAATTCAGTAACTCCTACTGACAAAGTTAAAACAGAATTCTAGGAATGTCTGTTTTGTTTTTTGTTTTTTATTTGCATATATACACTATACTGCTTATACCTGGTCTAGTGGTTAGGATGCGGTGCTCTCACCGCTGCGGCCCGGGTTTGATCCCCGGTCAGGGAACCAACCCCAGCCATTAGGGTTGCACAAGCCTTAGTGCCGGTCCCAAGCCCGGATAAATGGGGAGGGTTGCGTTAGTGTCAGGGATCCACCAGCCACACCTTCACCTAACCCACATGTCACTCCAAGCAGCTCTTCTACCTACTAATCATCTACACCTGGCACTCATCAGCCTCCACGCTACATAACTTTCGTTCCCCCACCAGCTCATGGTCCGTTCTACAGCTTAGGCTAAGGAACATTGTCGGACTACCCAAGCTACGTACGTTACTGTTTTGGTTTATCTTTGTTTGCGGGACTCTGTTTAGTTCTTTGGAACTGTCTAGTCATAGCTTTCACCAGGGTTAGTAAACCTGGAGTTTACTAACCGGTTTGCCGTTTTCTGCCTTGCCCTTTTGTGCTTTATTAAAGACCTTTGTGGATTTCACTTCGGTTTCCGGCACGTTCTTCCGCCCGACAGTTAGGAAGGGCATCCAGCGTAAAAACGTGCCAAATCAAACATGCGGATGGTCCGCTGTGGCGACCCCGAATAGGAGAAGCCGAAAGAAAGTTTTACTGCTTATACCCTATATATACTAAAACAAAAAAAACCCGCATTAAAACAAATAATACTGTTTTATTCCTACATAGAAATTGTAACTCGTCTCCATGATTGTGTTACCGGTTGCAATTAAACATGTTTAATGTGTTTATTGTTATTGTGTTCTGCATAGATTTGTATTGACTGTATTTGGTTTTATTCAGGTGGAAGCTGAAGGAGAAAACCTGAAGTCTGAATTTTAACTTCTGAATAAAGTTTAATAATAAAAATGTAGTCTTAAGACTGGTTGAAACAAACAAACATACTGTACATTGTGAATACACTGCCATTTCTGTCATTTCATCAGGGTTGTGAATGAAAAGGGCCACAGCATCATTACTTACCCAAATCATTACTCAACTGCAGAGATGGCAAATGTACATACATCCTTCACTCAAATAGAAGTACAGATACTCGTGTTTTAAAAGATTCTGGTCAAAGTTCTGACTACACTTTTTTACTCAAGTTAAAGTAAAGAAGTTTGGGCTCTGACATGTACTTCTGTAAAATGTAGTCATTACTACTACGTGTTTTAGTGTCATGTTGGTAACTGAACCTCACATCATATTAATATATAATAGAAAATAAATTCAAATGTTCTTATCTAATGAATGTATTCAGGCTGAACAACATAGCAGAGAAAAGATGATGATGATCAGGTGATCAGGAATGTCTCTGTTATCAGTCATGTTTATATCGCTGACTCCCTCTGTCTCATCCACGTCAACCCCATACTTCTTGTTGCCTTCTGGCACGCTCGTTGTTAGATTTGTAAACTAGTCTACATCTGTGGTGCGTGTTAGCCAGAAAATTATAAACCAGTGGTAGATTGAAAAAGCCGCGCAATGACAAGAAACGTGTTGAAAACGGCACGCAATGAGAAGAAAAAATATTGATGTCACCAAATAGATTAAAACTAAAGTAACGAGTCTGGTTTGAAAATGTAAGAAGTAGAAAGTACAGATGTTTGTGTAAAATATGTATCGAGTGAAAGTAAAACGTTGTCAGAAAATAAATAATGAAGTGAAACATTGATACCAGAAAAATCTATTAAAAAAAAAAAAAAAAACGATTACAAAATTCCCAACATTTTTACATCAAGACATGTTTTACCCAGGACAAGTGTGGGAAATTGCCATAGCTGGCTAAATTTATTTATTTATTTATTTTTTTTAATAAAACACCATGCACATCATAAAAATCAATCAAATGGAAATAATATAAAAATGTAAAAAGTTTTTTTTTTCTTTTTCTGTGCAGCCCAGTACTAGTCCACAGCCTGGTGTATGGGGCCTGGTTTATGCCTGGTGTATGGGGACCCCTGATTTAACAAATCACAATTTCATTTTTGCATTATTAGATTATCATTATAAATTACTGTGACACCGCCTCTTCTGCCATTTAGACAGGGCTGGTGTATGTAAAACTATACTCGGACTAGCCTAATTTAATGCTGGATAGATGCTAAGCTGGAAGAACTGTAAAAATAGATTAACGCATTTTAGTTTCAGTTTTAGTTTAGTTTTAGGGCATCTTTATGTGGGTAGAAGGAGCTTAAACACAATACCTGCTTTTTAACAAGACAGTCTTTTTGTGCCTGAAATAATTTAATTATAGGACTTATTACATAAACCCAAATTTCCCTCTGTATCTAAGAAAGTTCTGCGATCTTCACAATAGAGAATAAATATTTATGTAATTGTTAAAGGAAAGAGGTGTTGTTTATGTGTTTTTGTTCTGATGTGATCAGAGAACAGGACAGAGAATCCTGGCAAAGTAAAAAGGTCAAAATTTTTCCTAAATGCTGTTACGTTACTCGACTTACTATAAAACTAATACATTTTTTCAGGAACATTGTAGATTATGCAGTGCTTGTGCTTAAAATTGAGCTCAGGTTTCATTTCATCGGTCCCTGAGATGTGTCATCATGAATGTCCACATGCCTTAATTTGCCATGTCTATGACATGAAGCTTCACAGCTGGCTGTGTTCAAGGATCTAAGATTCTGTTCTGATCTACTTAAAAGCTGACCTGTCCCAAATTCCCCTGTCCAGTCACTTGTCCCCCATTCTCAATTCCCATTCACTCGTCCCAATCACCTGGCCCATTCCCATTACCTGAAGTATTCTCATTAACCTGGTGTAGACACTCAGAAACTTAGTTTGGGATGAAGATTCACCTTCTATGCAGACAATGAGCCAGACACTCAGACATGCAAAGACAAGGACCTCCAAAGCTGTAGTGTCATACCAACAATATAAAACTTCCCTTGGGTGTTTGTAAAAGGTATTAAGTGTACTTTTTTGTAATATTTACAGTCTGTCTTTCCCGTGTAATATCATTAAGAAAGGCTGGAGTTTGAACCTGGCTTATTACGTCTTGAAGAATGTTTGAACAAGATGAATAAAAAAGACAGACAAATTCCTCTGTGCTTGATGCAGCTTGAAGAATCTTGTCTGAGACCTTTTTTAGATCAAATCTGTGAGGGCTAGAAGAGAGATCTGACTGAATATAAGATACCAGACCAGACCTGTCTGGCACCAACAATCATACCACAGTCAAAATAAAATCAAAAAGTCAGTAAAAAATCAAACCTTTATTATAAAATATCGTGTATTACTGTTTATGAGTAATCGAGACTCTCAGCTAGACATAATTCAGTTGTGAGTTAAAAATCTAAATATTGACAAAAAAAAGTCTCATATATTTAATTTATACTGTACTTCATCGGGAAAATGGACAAATGGACATTTTTAAACAATGTGTGTCCTAAGGTTTGATGAGTCCTCTGAACAAGTGTTATCAAGGGGAAAAACGGAGGCAAGAACAATGGAAGTAAATCAGCTGAGAGAGAAAAAAAAATCTGAGAGTTTGATCAAATATTGTAGAGAAATATATTGGTCCTAATACAACTTGATTTCTGTTTTGAAATATTTATGGTTCTTGTTTCTCTGAATGTTACAGAATAATTCATATTTAACAATGTTTTACGATGTGATATTATTACATTTCTTTAGTGATCTGTGACCATGTTTATTCAGAATCTGGGGAAGACCTACTGCTAATTTGTGAATGACGATTAACAGCAAAGGATCATTTAAAAAGTAAAAGTCAAAATCTTATATCAAATCCTTATCACACTAATAAATAGTTAAATAATTATAATGAATAAATTAATTGTAATTCATTTTTTTTTTACTTGTAATTGTTACCTAGATTTACTGATGCAAATATTCCCCTATTATCATTAAACTAATGACTATGAATTGGTCTCATATTTTAGGTTACTATAGAGCTTAAGTATGAAAGGCATGCCCATACATTTTACAGCAAATTTTTTTCAAGGGGTGTGGTTTATACATGTGGCTTAAATACAGACTCCCACCTTCAACCTTTTAGTTGTTATCCATCCAGAGAGGAAATGGAAATGACTTGGAAAATCATTCTTAAAGCGTTTGAATTGCTACCCCTTCCAGACAGGGGAACGGATTTTCAGTGTCAAAGGAAGCTTAAAAATTGGAGACTCTTCAGCTGCTGATTGGAGTTCAAGGATTATAACAATAAACTCTGCTGTGGAAGCGGCGGCCAGTATGCTGTTCAAGAAACAATATCTGAAATATATATTTTTTTAAATATGATTACATATAGTTATAGTTATAATTAAAATAACAGCATAAATTAATTGTTCAAATTAATAAAATCCAAACAAATTATTATTGGATGGAAATCATTAATTCTAAGCCTAATGTAGTGACAGATTATTTTTTATTAATGATTTATTGACGGATTTTCCAATCCATCAGAGAACTAGCTGGCGCTAGGTAGGTTGTAAAACATTTCTAAGTGATTTTTTTTATTTTTTATAAAAAGCTATACCTGTATTTACGTCCTTAACGCTTTAGAGTTTCATTAGGCCACTTTTCATGACATCGTTGTTTTTTTTGTCCATTTGTTTAATGATTGAATTTGAGAAGTGGCAAGTTCTGTCTTTCTTTTAAAGTTGCGAGCGGATCAGATGCAGAAGATTGACATCATTGTCACTTAAATAAAAATCACTAAATGATTAAAAAAATAATTTTATCATCATTGCAATGAAATTGTTCTTTAAAACTTTTAACTTGTTGACGTAACTTCTTGTAGAGTCGGTTTTTGAAGTCATGGTCATCGTCTGGTTTATTTCTATAGGTGCTGTAATTTGTGCTTGTGTGTGTGTGTATGCGTTTTTTTTTTTTTTTTAAAGCTGATATATCATTACACATTGTTTTATTGCAAGTTTGTGAACAGATGTGTCAAAAACTGCATAATTATTGAACTTCTTCAATAGATGTGAACTGAATTAACAGGTGCTTTTCAGCATGCAAGTTGCCTTTATTTATTTAATTTGCTTATTTTTCCCCAACCACAGTTATGACAAGAATCAGCCTAAAAATTCAAAAGATTTAAAAGAATGTGCTGTGGCAAGTAAATGGCAGACTGGACAATGTTCATGCTGTTGTATTGCTGGTGTGGAGTGAATTCTGTAAATATGACTAAAATATAATTGTAGATTAAAATCAAACAACTTCAATGTGTTCAAAAGCATAATATACCTACACTATATAGACAACAGAATTGGGCCTCCTGAAATTTTCAGCCATGTGTACTTCTTCCCCAAACTGCTACCAGAATGTTGGAGGCACACAACTGTATAGGACGTATTTGGATGTTGTCAAATACAGATTTCTCTTCACTTGGAGAAATGCAAACCTGTTCCAGCATGACAATGCCACTGGTTCATAGTCAGCTTCATGAAGATAAGATTTATATGGGTTTCTGTAGAAGATCGTGAGTGACCTGCTATAGAGCTCTGACCTCAACCTTATTGAACACCTTTGGGATGAATGTGAATGCTGACTGAACCCCAGACGTCCTCACCTCACCTACATCAGTATCTTTACCTTTACTAACACCCTTGTGGCTGAATGAGTACAAATCTTCACAAGCACATTCAAAAAACCATTTGATGAACATCTTCCCAAAGGAGTGAAGTTTATAATAACAGCAAATGGGGACTAAATGTAGAACGCAACTTAAAAAAAAACACAAATGTGATTACAATCAGACGTAATACGTAAGCACGCGCATACAGTCCAGCATACGTAATCACGTCGTGTACGTCAGTGGGCATAACTTAGTAAGTTGTGGACGTCGACGGATAAAATGGTAAGCCATTTGTAAAGTCGGTTGGTAAAGTCAAAACTATTTAACATAAATGTCTAAGTATATGCACGTAACATTCATGCAGACGCTTCATTAGGACATCCTTTATCTTTTTTAGCAAACGCAGAGAAGGTGCAGCCTCGCTCATAGCGTACTTAAAAAAAAAAAATTGTTAACAGATTTGACATAGTAGTTTAAATAGGAGTTAAATTCCTAGTTATTTTCCATCATTTTATAATATAAGTGAAAATGAACATTTTCTGTTCAGGATGCAAGTTAAATACGCAGACAAATTATGATGCAATTCTAAGTGGGAATTTCAACATAGCTCGTTTCATAGCTTCCGGTATAAAATGTAAACGACCCAATGCCTTTGAACGCCATGTTGTATTATGACTATGAAGCCCTTCTATTATCTCTCTACTCTTATAAATAAATGAGGCTACCTTCCACTCTCTTTTACCTAATCAAGTCATTAATGTGGACTTTCCTGAAGAATAGACATGAATCAGTGCAGGTGTATCTGGTTAGTAATTTTTTTTAATTACATTTCAACAAAGTAATTTAGTAAAAAAAAAATTGAGCCCTGGAGATATCAGCATTTCACAGCTAATCATCCTCGTCATGTTCAGCAGCGATAATCTTATATCCTGATAAATGTAGGCGCTGCTCATAGGAGCATTGCTAGATACTGTAGTTTTCAATGACCCAACCAGATAGCTATCAATGTACTAACCAGATTTTGCTGTTTCCTGAAACCCTGTTGGAAATGTAGATGGTGTTCAGTTTATTTGTTTAGTATCTGCAAACATCTGAACAAACCTCACTGAAGTAAAGACAGTTGAGATGTGAATTATTCGATGTTACTGAATAATGTTAAAAAAATTAACTAAATAATGAGTTACTGTTACTAATAATAATTATAATGATGATTCAGGGGTCATGTTTGTCCCGAATAAGCAGTGATGAAGAGAGGGAACATTTGTACTCTGCTTCGGGTGAACAGGAAAAGGAGAAGGTAATTGTGCAGTTTTCCACAGATTAAATTAGTTAATAATAAAACAATTAATCTAATGTTAAAGGTGACAGATTCTGATTTAATCCTACATGGGAATTTATTTTTCCTCCGTGTTTTATAGCTTTCATTGCAGTGTGTAGACGACCCAACACCTTTGGATGCTATTGTGTATTATGGAGATAAAGCCTTCCCAATGCACCATCATCCACCTGTGAGTTTCTTTCTATAATCTCTGCTCTCTCTCTATTTCTCTCTCTTACTCTCTCCTTTTCTCTTTCTCTTTTCTTTTCTTTTTCTTTTTTTAAATTTGCTTCTTATTTATTCCACCAGGTAAGCAGGTTTTACTAATACGGTATGTTACAACAGCAAATATGTATACTACATATATATTCTACTGCATATAAATATTATAATATTAAAAGAAATGATAACAGAATTAAGGCAAATACTGTTTTACTCCTACATATAAACTGTAACTCTCTTAGAGTTTAGTGTGATTGTATTAGTCATCGTAAATATCATATTGACTGCTTTTTTGTTTTAATTCAGGTGGAAGTTGGAGAAGACGTCTGAATAGAGTTTTATAATAAAAACATATATACAACCTCCTGTCTAACTTTTATTCAGCATCACTACATCCATATGTCAAGACTGCTTGGTGTGTCAGTGTGGAGTCAGCTGTAAAAACATTTATAAAAATAAAACTAAAATTTAAGCCCTATTTTGGACTGGATTATTTTTACACAGAAATATGGAGTTATATAAATATTAACGGTGCTTCTATTAGATTTTAGTTTGGTCTAAAATGATCATGCCAGTATTAAAGTAATCAAATGGACCTGTAGAAATGACCAGAGGCAATATATTCATAAAAATATATGAATTTTTATGTAGAATTAACATGCGGGGTTAGATCTAATTTTTTCTTTAGTATAAATAGTTTTTGGGGACCCCTGATTAAACAAATCACAAAAGCAAAAGGTTTTATTTTTGCCTAATGTAAATCCCGATGGTGGTACAGAAATTAACCCTAAAGACCCAATGACACTCGAGAACCACAGAGATACAAATGACTAAAACACTACTGACTTTTGGATCTACTGGTTCAAAAAAATTTAAACACATCTAATCTGTTCATTGGCGCTGTAAAAACACACATTAACATGCACTCAAATCGTTCCACGAATAATAAATGGAATAAATAAAAACTAAAATTGTGCTATATTTAAATATTAAAAAATAATTCTAAAAAGATGATTGCGTGTAAATTTGGGTTAAAAATATATGGTGATTTTTTTCTATTATTACACTCATATGTCATCTGGGTAAACTCAGTGTTAAACGCGCCCTCTTGTGACCAGAGAATATATTATTGAGTCCCATTTAATTCCACCTACTTTTACAACTTTAAAAAATTAAAATCATTGTATGGCATGCTAATAAACATAAAATACCATCAAGCACATAGAGGGGACTTTAACAAAACAAGAGAAAGTAGAAGCATTTAAACTTCTTCGTGGTTTATTAAAGAGAATACTTCATTAATATCTTTAGTTTTAATAGTTTTCATAGCAGCAGTTGTTCAGGTAGCTAATTGTTTAGCTAGGTAGTTAGCTTGCAAGCCATACAATTTTTAGTGTGAAAGCTTGCTCCCAATTGTTTGTTTACCATGATCGTACATTTGATTTGAAGATCAGGGCCTTTTTAATTTTACATTTGAAAAAAAATAGATCTAAAAGAATGGTAGGGTTAGGGTTAGGGTTAGCAATGAACATATGGAAGACATGGCTAATACAAGCTAAGCATGACTGTTGAGCTCTGTGGTAATAACCAGGTGATTTTTTTGATAAAACTGGCTGCAGTAGCTGACAGGAATGCGAGAAAATGTTATTACTGAGTTAGATTTGAAAGGAGATAAAATAATGATCTGAAATAACTTCAGGCTGTGGAACAACAGCAACATTTTCTATATTTAATCCAAATGTTATTATTAAATTTAGAGTATCCACGATTATGAGTCAGTGAGGGGTTTCCTATTTATCAAAGTAACTATTAAAGTCAGAGATAATTAATACTTTGTCTAAAGAAGTAGCTAGTTATTTTGAAATGAAATCTGCATATGAATCTATTTAAGTTTCAGACTAGGCTCCTGGGGGTCTATAAAGAATAATAAATGAAATTGACTGGAAAAGGTACATACATTATGTTGGTTTAAACAACTTTGTGTTACATTTTTGTTTAGATTTTTTGTGTGAAATTTTGTTTATTATTAAAAATAACTGCAACACCTCTTTCCTTGCCATTTAGACGGGGTTGGAGTATATAACTACACCCAGGAGGACAAGCTTCATTTAATGCTTATTATGCAATTGTTAAAGGAAAGAGGTTTTTATGTGTTTGTGTACTCCTTTGAACTAAGATATAATGTGGTGAGCATTTTCCATTCGGGGAAGAGCTGTGTTAGTCAGATACATTGTGTACTCATTTCTTTCGTGTACTAAATTCGTTTGTGGTTAAGTTGCAAAAGATTGCAACTACAACAAAGCAAGGGAAACTCCAACATAGATCATGCACCTTTAGAATAGAAAGTTAGTCAAGTGGTTTTTTTTTCCCCACACCAGTTAAAATACCAGGAAGCCTTTGACTGGAATCACTTATTTCCTTCAATAGCGATTGTTTATGTTTTGAAAAAAAAAAGTGATATTTCTACATGATTGTTCAGTATTGATTTTTTTTTACCACCAGCAGCAAATTTTGTTGCACGTGACATGTTTAAAGATGTTTTCTGTCTCCACAACAAAGTGAAGCGGCATCTTGAGAGGAAACCATGAGCACAACGCAATTAGCACAACGCCTCATTTTCTCATGGAAAAGAACCGGTGAAAAGAGGTAGTGGTCTAATTGTTCCTCAATGTTGTTACTTTTTTCTGGTATCAGTACTTTTCTTCACTATTTATTTTTCTGACAACTTTTTACTTTCACTCATTACATTATACACCACAAATATCTGTATTTTTTCTTCTTACATTTTCAAACCAGACTCGTTACTTTAGTTTTAATCTATTTGGTAAGATGATCAATATCTTCTAATTTCGTGACATTTTCAGACCACCAATCTATTTCCTGTTTTTGCGCGGCTTTTTCAATCTTCCACTGGTGCATCATTTCCTGTCTGTCACATGCCACAGACGTAGTCTAGTTTATGAAGATAACAATGAGCAGGCAGAAGGCAACAAGAAGTCTGGGGTTAACGTGGATGAGACAGGGAGTCTGTAAACATGGCTGAGAACAAAGACATTCCTGATCACCTGATCATCATCATCTTTTCTCTGCTTGTGTTCTATATGGTGGATGTTCAGCCTGGATACATTCATCAGAGAACAACATTAGAAATTGATTTGTATTAATATTATTAATATCTCAAAACTCTGGGCTTCTAGTAGTTCCTAGAATAGCAATGTCCACTAAAGGCGGTAGAGCATTTTCACATTTAGCTCCCAAACTCTGGAATAGTCTTCCTGACAGTGTTCGGGGTTCAGACACACTCACCCAGTTTAAGTGCAGATTAAAAACATATATTTTTAGCAAAGCCTACACATAACACGTCTCACATCATAACCTTGTGCTCCAGAACATCTGATCACATGCACATTATCAACTTGTGCTATTAATATCATGAACAGCAGCTACGCTAATTGCTCTCCACTGCTTCTTTTTCTCTCCCCATCCCGAGGCATCCTGAGGTTTGGCCAGCTCCAGTCACGTCCCACCTCGTGAAGATTATGGACTTTAAAGAAGTAGATGCCGAACTCTCAAACATCCTGAACCATCTAGAGACGTACCAGTGCCAATTGGATCCCACTACATGTGTGGAGTTTTGACATTGGACCTCCTGGAGTGTTTAAAGGCTCTGGCATGGAGAAGCTGATGCTGGATCTGTGATGATCACAAATGTTGAGCTCAGTAGCTCCTACTTTTATACCAAAGACTGTAGAAAATACATTTACTTATAATCTTATAGTACTCATGTTAGTTCTCACTCTCCAGTGTTCTGTATTGTTGAAAGATTTATGATCACACTCTTGATGTCACCCAAATGAGGATGGGTTCCCCTTTTGAGTCTGGTTCTTCTCAAGGTTTCTTCCTCATAACATCTAAGGGAGTTTTTCCTTGCCACAGTCGCCATGGCTTGCTCATCAGGGATAAATACACACCATTCACCTTGACTGTTGATTTCTGTAAAGCTGCTTTGAGACAATGTCTGTTGTGAAAAGCGCTATAGAAATAAACTTGATTTGACTTGACTTAATATATTAATATGATGTGAGGTTCAGTTTCCAGCGTGACACTAAAACAGGTAGTAATAATGACTACTTTTTACTGTAGTACATGTCAGAGCCCAAACTTCTTTACTTTCATTTGAGTGAAAAAGTGTAATCAGAACTTCAACTTCTATCAGAGTCTTTTAAAACATGAGTATCTGAACTTCTACTTGAGTGTACGTTTGCCACCTCTGTATTCCACTGTACTTTGAATAAAATAATCTGAAAAATTAGCTCAATTCACTTTTTTAAAATAATGAATGTCCTAAAGTTTGATGAACTTTTTTTTTTTCGGGAAAAAGTGAACAATTTAGAAGCTGTTAGTTTTGGGTGTGGTAAGTAATGAAGAGTGTGTTAGAGAAGTGAAAAAAAGAGTGCAGGCAGAGTGGAGTGGGTGGATAAGAGTGATTTGTGATAGAAGAGTATCTGTGAGAGTAAAAGGGAAAGTTTATAGGACTGTGGTGAGACCTGAGATGTTGTATGGTTTAGAGACAGTGGCATTGAGTAAAAGACAGGAGGTGGGGCTGGAGGTAGCAGAGCTGAAGATGTTGAGGTTTTCGTTGGGAGTGATGACGATGGACAGGATTAGAAATGAGTTTATTAGAGGGACAGCGCATGTAGGACGTTTTGGAGACAAGGTGAGGGAGGCGAGATTAAGATGGTTTGGACATGTGCAGAGGAGGGACATGGGGAATATCGGTAGGAGAATGCTGAGGATGGAGCCGCCGGGAAGGAGGAAAAGAGGAAGGCCAAGGAGGAGGTTTATGGATATGGTGAAAACGGATAATCTGCTGTGGCGACCCCTAATGGGAGAAGCCGAAAGAAGAAGAAGAAGAAGTTTTGGGTGTGATGGATCTTTGTGATCACATGAAAACACAGGCTTTTTTGTGTGCACTAACAAGCCTTCTTGTGGAAAGAAGCATTATCACATAGCATGCTGTCAGTTTTCACACTATGGGGATGTGGCTTATACATGTGGCGCACACTTAAATACAGAAACCGATAACCAAACTTTTAGAAGTATACATCCAGAGAGAAAAGGAAAATGACTTGGAAAATAATTTTTAAGACTTTTGATTTAGTACCCTCCCAGAGGGGGGGACCGGCCTTTAAACAGATATTTTCAATCTCAAAGAAGCTTAAAAATAGAAGAATCTTCAGAGTTCAAGGATTACATCAAGAAACAATAGGTAAAAGATGATCTTAAATATTATTGCATATGATTTATCGATTGAATTGCTATAACAGTAAATTTAAACAACATAACTGTGTTCAAATTAATAATATCCAAATAATCATACTATTAAATTATTATTGGATGGAAAAAGTCAATTTTAAGCTTAATGTAGAAGCTGATTTTTTATGTTATTTATGATTTATTGACTTGATTTTTGTGTCTTTTAATAAAAAGCTACTTCTATATTTATGTACTCAAAGCCTTATAGTTTCAATAGGCCACTTTTCAGGACATCATTTTTGTTAGTCCATTTGTTTAGTGATTGAATTCGAGTGGCATAAAGTTTGATCTTTTCTTTGAAGTTGTGAGAAGATCTGATGCTGAAGATTGTTGTCACTAAAATAATGTCATTAAAATTAGTTTTTTATTATAATTGCATGAGAATAATTTTGGAAACTTTGGAAATTGTTGTCGGTTTTTGCAGTCATGGTCATGCAGTTTATTTCTATAGGTGCTATAATTTGTCTTTGCATGCATGCATGTGCGTTTTTAATGTATAATTCAGCGTAGTTTTATTTCGAGTTTGTGAAAAGATGTGTCAGAAACTACATAATTATCGAACTTCTGAACTATAACTAAACTATTTATAGTTTTTACTATTTACTATTTGCTTTTCAGCATGCAAGTTTTATATGCACAATTATATGCGCATAAGTTTCGACCTCTACGGAAGTTTTATTTAAATGAGCTTATTTCCTCCCATACTGGCATCATGACAGCATCTATACGCCTCTGCCTAGGAGAATTAGGAATGTCCTAATAAGAAAAATGGCAATGTTCATGAGCTAGTATGGAATGAATTCTGTAAATATGACTACAATATAATTGTAGGTTTGGGTTAAACAACTCAAATATGTTCAAAATCATAAAATTTTAGAGACACTACATTATAAGGACAAAAGTATTGGGACACCAGACTTTTCCAGCCATATGTGGCTCTTCATTCCTATTTGGGATTTTGGGATGAATTGGAAAGTTAACTGCACCCCAGGCCTCCGCACCTCACCTACATCAGTACCTGAATTTACTAAAACCCTTGTGGCTGAATGAGCACAAATCTCCAAAAGCACAAAATCTTGAGTTTATAATAATAAATGGGGACTAAATATGGAATGCAATGTTTAAAAATCACAAATAAATATTATGGTCAGGTTTCCACAAATTTATGTCAATATAGTGTAGTTATAGTCATCATTACAGTCATTGTAACAATAGAATACTGTTTTTAAACTCTGATGCAAAACGTAAGCGTACGCACGTTCTACGTCATTTCCACATTTTACGGAAGTAAACCGGTAGAATGGTAAGCAATCAAATAATTACTGGAAATAATTCTAATAGATTTTTATCTTTATATACAGCGCGTACATCAAATTCAGTGTGTAAAGTCTAAACAATTTAACATAAACGTCTACTATAGTAACTAAAATTCGCAATCGTTCCTGCAGCCGCTTTGTAAAGACGATGTTTTTTTGTTTAGCGAACGCAGAGTAGGTCCGGCCTCGCTCATAGTTAGCTGCGTTCGCTTTTTTTTTTTTGTTTGTTTTTTTGTTTTTTATGTAAACAGATTTTAAATAGGAGCTTTATATAGAAGTTAAATATCCACATTCAACAATATAGGTGAAATGTAACATGTGCTGTTTAGAATGCAAGTTAAATACGTCGATAGGCTCAAGCTTAGGCTTCATCATTCAGGCTTCCTGCTTTGTATATAGCCGATAGTCCTCAACCCAAATCTCGGTCAATATTAATAAACAAATAATAATGAGTCTTAGAAACTTTAACAGTAGAGCCCTAACTGACAGTTAATAGAGTGAAAAAAATAAACAGTAAAAAGTGAAACACAGTTTGACTTTTTGCTGTAAATGTAAAACATTGCATGCTAACCAATGCTAAAGGAGATGTTCGCACCGGAGACATTTCAGCAACCTGTGTTTGATGCTAACGTCTAGGTTACCATTAGATAGCATAGCATGTTTAGCAGTATAGCCCTGACAATTAACAATAGCCATTATAATGAACTATTATTTGTTGATAATAAGTTAGTTACATGTAACTGAAAAGTCTGTAATGTAACAAGTATAAAACAGATAGAATGAAACTACATATATGATTCAGTTTCTTTCATAACTTTAAACTTTTTTATACAACCTTTGACAATGTTTATATCTAGCTTTATTGTAACTGCTTCCTACTGTAGGATCATCATGCAACAAGTAAATAATGTGTACATCTAATATTTAAACTAATGTCTGATCTACTGTTACTAATAATTATAATAATGATTCAGGGTTCGTGTTTGTCTCGAGGAAGTAATGATGAAGAGAGAGAACATTTGCTCTCTGCTTCAGTTGAACATGAACAACAGAAGGTAATCATGCAGCTTCCCACAGATTCTATTAGTTGATAATATCCTGCTCAGATAATAGATTTTATTCAGCAATAACAAAACGATTTATCTGAAATTTAAGGCGACAGATTCTGATTTAATCCCACATAATTTGAATATAGTTCTTTCTTCTTTCCTCCATGTTTTATAGCTTTCGGTGCAGTGTGTAGGCGACCCAGAGCCTATGAAATGCATGGTGTATTATAACAATGAGATCTTCCCAATGACGCATCATCCACCAGTGAGTTTTTTCTTTAATCTGTATTAATCTATTGTAATGAATAGAATTGAATCAGTTCAGGTGTATTTAGTTCATTTTTTAGCAAGTTTCAACAAAGTAGTAAATTAGTGGAAAAAAATGAACCCTGGCAATATCAGCATTTTACTGCTAAGCATCCTTGTCATGTTCAGCAGCAATAATCTGAAGTGCTGCTCCATCTTATAGGAGCATTGTTTGCGAGATAGTTATCAATGTAGCTAAAAACATGAACTAGCTAGGTTTTGCTAAATTTTCCGGAACACTGTTGATAATGGAGACTAAGTTCACTTTAGCTAACTTGTTTCACATCTGTGAACATCTAAACAAACAATGCTCCTATAAGCTGGAGCAGCACTTCAGATTATTGGCTGCTGAACATGAAGTAAAGAAAGTTGAGATGTAATTTAACTGATATTACTGATTAATGCTAATGAATAAAGTAAATAATGAGTTCAGTGAAACTTCATCTAATATTTCAATCAATTTGTGATCTACTACAACTAATAATTATAATGATGATATAGGGGTCGTCACTGCTTCTCCTAAAGAAGCAATGATGAGAGGGATCATTTGCTCTCTGCTTCACTTGAACATAATCAGGAGAAGGTCATCACAGATTCTATTTGTTAATAATGTCCTTGTTCAGGTTATAAGATTTTATTTATTATTAACAAAATAATTTAATCTGTCATTAAAGGTGACTGATTCTGATTTAATCCCACATAGAAATTGTAAAATAGTTCTTTCTTCTTTCTTCCATGTTTTATAGCTTTCGGTGCAGTGTGTAGACGACCCGGTGCCTTTGAAGCCAATGGTGTATAACGATGATGCGGCCTTCCCAATGTAACATCATCCACCAATGAGTTTCATTCTACAATCCCTACAGTTTCAAAACTAAATGGGGCTATCTATATATACACTATGCTGTAAACTTTAACACAAAATTCTAACAGCATTAACGCATTTGCGTATCAATGCGCATTGATTGATGCGTAGCAAATTGATGCGTAGCAAAAAAAACCCCAACAGAATGGGAAATTGGCATAGCTGCCTAAATGTTCGTTTTTTTTTTTTTTTTTTATATAAAACATCCTGCAGATTGCACATGAAAATAAAATGGAAATAAATGTAAAATGTTTTTATTTTAATTTTTTTCAAAGCCCAATACAAAAAGTATGTCACCATGGCCTGGTAAAAAAAAACAAAAAAAACAACAAGAGAAAGTAGAAGGATTTAAACTTCTTAAAAAAGAGTGTTTTTTTTTTTTTTTTTTTTTTTTTTTTTTTTTTTTTTACAGAATACTTCATTAATTTCTCTGGGAAGTTTTCATTAGCTAGCAACAGTTGTTAGCTACGTAGCTAGCTTGCAAGCCACACAACATCGAACTTTAGTTTGATCGCTTGCTTCCAATTGTTTGTTTACCTTGATTGTACATTTGATTCAGCACCTTTTTAATTGTCAATCTGAAAGAAAAATGTAAAAAAATGTTAGAAATTAAGTTATGGAAGACATGGCTGTAGTATTATGTTACTTACGGTAATGTTATGAGACATACAGTATGCTTAGGAACCTATATTGAGGGTGTTACGGTACTGTTGAGGAGAGGAATAAAAGTTATCCTAAGAAGTCATGGCCGGCTGTCTCGTGGTCCATTTATAAAAGGTTTATGTTGTACCTATTAAACGACAGAACATGGTGTCAGAAGTGTAACGGGTGAGCGTTATGCTCGTGTGTGTGTTAGGGAACTTGAATTCTGTGTAGTTTTCAGTTTCCTTCGTGCCGTCAGCGTGAGTGATTGACAGGACGAGTTAGCACGGAGCTATCATGGCTCAGTTTCAAGTCTCTCCGCCGGAGAAATTCACGTTCAAAGCGGATGACTGGCCGAAATGGATAAAGCGTTTCGAAAGATTTCGTGTTGCATCTGGCTTGGAGACACAGGCGGATGAAAATCAGGTGAATGCCTTGATTTATACGATGGGGGAGGAAGCCGAGGATATACTCACCTCCCTGCATTTAAGTCCTCAAGCGGCGAGTGACTATGAGGTAGTAAAGAACAGATTGAACGATCACTTCGTAGCTCGAAGAAACGTGATTTTTGAGAGGGCGAAGTTTAATCAGCGGCAGCAAGAAGTGGGCGAGTCCGTGGATCACTTCATAACGGCACTGCACTGTTTAGCCGAGCACTGTGGATACGGCGATCTGCACGATGAGATGGTAAGAGATAGACTCGTCGTGGGTCTGACAGATAAAAGGCTGTCAGAACAGTTACAACTGGACCCTGAATTGACACTTGAGAAGGCTGTTGTTCGAGTTCGACAGAGTGAACTAGTAAAAAAACAACAGGAACAGCTCAAGTCAAACTTCAAGTGGGACATGGCAAATGAACAGCTGGATAGTGTACAAACTAAACAGTACGGTAATGTGAAAACAAAACCAGTAAAGCCACTTTTTGGACAGCTGGCAAGGAAAACACCTCAAATAAGGCCTAAAAAGCAGATGCTATGTATGAGATGCGGTGACACAAAGGGGCATAATTTGCAGCGATGCCCTGCAAGAGATGCAATATGTCACCTCTGTCAAAAGAAGGGACATTATGCTAGAGCATGCAAGTCAAAAAAGGTACATGAGGTGAATATAGCAACGCTAACTTCAGATACAATGGAGGACATTGCATTTCTTGGTTCACTGACATCTGATGTAACAGGAAGCCCCTGGATGACTGAGATAAAAATTGACAATCTCAAGACGATGTTCAAAATTGATACGGGGGCTGATGTAACAGCGGTCCCGGTTACAATGTACAACCATGGCCAGTTCCAAAAACTGAAACCTCCCAGGAGAGTCCTTCAGGGACCAGGTGGAACATTACTGAAGGTAAAAGGGAAATTCACAGCAACCCTTGGCAAGCACAACAAACATACGACTCAGGAAATCTATGTGGTGGATGGGTTGTACATGCCTTTGTTGGGCAGACCAGCAATAACTGCACTTCAACTAGTAGCTAGGCTTGATGTTGTCAGCTTAACTTCTAAAGAAAGGGTGGAAAAGGAGTTTCCACAACTCTTCAGTGGCTTAGGCAAAATGGATGGTGAATACAGCATTGTGTTGAAACCAGGTGCGATACCTTTTTCCATATCGACTCCAAGACGCTTTTCCCTCCCTCTCTTACCAAAGGTGAAGCAAGAATTGAGGCGTATGGAACAGCAGGGGGTAATTTCAAAGGTGGAGGAGCCAACTGAATGGTGTGCTCCTATGGTTGTGGTACCAAAGAGTACAGGTAAAGTGAGAATTTGCACAGATCTCACAGAATTGAACAAATCTGTTATGAGAGAAAAACACCCTCTCCCTTCAGTAGAAAGCACATTAGGACAACTAGCAGGGGCCAAAGTGTTTTCCAAACTTGATGCTAATGCAGGGTTTTGGCAGATTCCACTTTCAAAGGAATCCTCTTTGCTCACCACATTTATAACTCCATTTGGCCGGTATTGCTATAACCGTCTATGCTTTGGAAACTCTTCTGCACCTGAGCATTTCCAAAAGCGCATGTCCAGGATTCTTGAGGGACTGGAAGGTGTTGTTTGTCAAATGGATGACGTGCTAGTCTGGGGATCGTCACAGAGTGAACATGATGAAAGGCTGAGAAGGGTGCTCTCAAAGCTTCAGGAAGCTGGAGTCACACTAAATGAGAAATGTGAGTTTTCCAAGACAAAAATCAAGTTCCTTGGACAGATCGTTGAGGCATCTGGGGTGAGCCCAGACCCAGATAAGCTGGAAGCAGTTATAGCAATGAGACAGCCATGTAATATCAGTGAAGTAAGGCGGTTCTTGGGAATGGTAAACCACCTCGGTAAATTCTTACCACATTTGGCAGCGAAAACGCAACCACTCAGAGACTTACTGAAAAAGTCCAATATGTGGGTTTGGGGGTTGAATCAGCAAGAGGCCTTCGAGAAAATCAAAGAGGAACTGACAACACCACCAGGTTTGGCGCTGTATGATCCGAATAAGGATACAGTTGTTTCTGCAGATGCTTCTTCATATGGACTAGGTGCTGTTCTCCTCCAGAAGCAAGCAGACAATGTATGTAAACCTGTGGCATATGCTTCAAAGGCTCTCAGTAACACAGAGCAACGTTATGCACAAATAGAGAAGGAGGCATTGGCCTCCACATGGGCGTGTGAGCGGTTTGCAGAGTTTCTCATTGGGAAGAGTTTCCACATTGAAACCGATCATAAACCTCTCGTTCCTCTGCTTGGCTCCAAGACGTTGAACGAACTCCCTCCACGCATTCAGCGTCTTCGCATGCGTCTTCTGAGATTTTCATACACCATATCTCATGTGGCTGGCAAAGACACCGCGACAGCAGATGTGTTGTCTAGAGCTCCCATAAACAGTACAGCGGAAGGGCTTTCTGAAAAGGATATTGACCTGTATGCTGACTCTGTAATGGCGAGCCTTCCAGCTACTGAAATGAGGCTCAAAGAGATCCGGGAGCATAAAGACAAAGATTTTATACTCCAACAGCTAAAGAAGTACTGTGTGGAAGGTTGGCCAAGTAAGTTCTCAGTTGACCAAACTATCCAGCCTTACATGGCTTTCTCAGGGTCCCTTTGTGTGCATGATGGGCTCTTATTGAATGGACTCTGATATCCTGGGAAAGTTGCATGAGGGGCATCTGGGCATAACTAAGTGCAGAGAGAGAGCTAAGCAGTCAGTTTGGTGGCCGGGTCTCAGCAAAGACCTTACAAAAATGATTGTGAACTGTGACACGTGTGCTCGGGAAAAAATTAACTTTAAAGAGACATTGATGCCTACTGAATTTCCAACAAGGCCTTGGTCTGTGGTGGGAGCAGATTTGTTCCAGAAAGACAACAAGCACTACTTGGTCATTGTGGACTATTTTTCTAGGTTTTTTGAAGTTTCCAAACTGTCCTCAACTACAGCGGAAGCTGTAATTGAACACTTCAAATCCATCTTTGCACGTAATGGAATTCCTGAGGTGGTGCGCTCGGACAACGGGCCACAGTTTGCTTCTGAGGGTTTCCGGGCCTTCGCACGGGGCTGGGGTTTTGACCATGTGACTTCAAGTCCTCACTTTCCGCAGAGTAACGGGGAGGCAGAGCGAGCTGTTAGGACCATTAAGAACCTCCTTAAGAAGTCTGCAGACCCCTATCTTGCACTTATGGCTTTCCGAGCGGCCCCTCTCGCCAATGGTTACAGTCCTGTCGAGCTCCTAATGGGAAGGAAGCTCCGAACGCGAGTTCCTGTGATTCCGTCTCAGCTCATTCCAGAGACTGCAGATTTGGAAAGGCTAAAACAGATAGAACTGACGTACAGACTGAAACAGAAACAAAGTTTCAACCGAAGACACAAAGCACGTGACATGACGTACTTGCGTCCGGGTGAACATGTGTGGGTCAAAGACACTTCTGAAAGGGGCACTGTTGTGTCTACCGCTGGCTCTCCCAGGTCTTACCTTATAGCGACACCCAGAGGTACCTTAAGGAGAAACAGGTTTCATCTCTCACCAACTCCAATAGCTCCTGTGACTTCCGACCTACCTGACTCGGTGGAGATACAGGCATCTCCGCTCCTTGAAGATTCATCCAGCACGACAGAAGTTCAGATGGGTTCCCAACCGACCTCTCCATATACCAGTCGGTACCCTTCCCGGATTAGAACTCCTCCTGGGTATCTAAAGGACTTTGTTTGTAATTAGAGAGAAGCACCGAGTGGTCAATGGGGCAGAATAATCCCCACACTCGGTTGAAGGTTTTGGGTAGTCCACCCCATCCTTCTACGTAGAGAAAATCTTCTTTTGTGAAAGTGAATGGGAAAAGAAAATGTTGAAGATTGTTGAAAATTGTTGGTTATATATTTACATGTTCAATGTTTAATAAGAAAGTCGAGTATAGTCATTGTTGGTTTATTTGCTCCCCATGTGTTAAATAAATAAAAGAAAAGTAAGAATCTTATTTGTGAAAGGGGGATGTAGTATTATGTTACTTACGGTAATGTTATGAGACATACAGTATGCTTAGGAACCTATATTGGGGGTGTTACGGTACTGTTGAGGAGAGGAATAAAAGTTATCCTAAGAAGTCATGGCCGGCTGTCTCGTGGTCCATTTATAAAAGGTTTATGTTGTACCTATTAAACGACAGAACAATGGCTAATACAAGCTAAGCATGGCTGATTTAGCTAGCCAGCTAAAGGTCACTTTTGTCACCACTTTTTGATCATAAAAGGCGATTTCTGTTGTAATAATCAGTAAATTTAGACTGGATTTTCTTGTAATAATGCAGTTCAGTATCTTTAATTAAAGTCTAAAAATGCGCGCGCACACACACACACACACACACACACACACACACACACACACACACGTTATAAAAGATCCCAAATACTAACAGTTTAATCCTGTGCCGACTAAATCTCTTTCTTTTTGAAATAATGCACTTTGTGTTCAGTTTTCCCTCTGCCACATGAATGTAAATTCAATATTCCTAATTTACTTTTCATTTGAATGAATCGTTTTATTTTGCAGTAATAAAAATAGAACATAAAGCATTTGAATAGAAAGCGTTTGAATAAAAAATGAAATAAAACAATTGCTAACTTGTATGCCTTTCTACAAAGTTTACACTCCACACTTTATGCATGTACACACTTTTGTTTCATAACTTTGTACATAGGTAATCAATGTCTTGCATCTTTTTTTTTCTCCTTATGTCCTTAAATTATGTGATAGGCTGCTTGAAGGATTCACAAAGTAAGAATTCCAATGTATGGTGTAATACTCTTTTGCAGTACACATGAAAATAAACTCTTGAATCTTGATTTTTTAGAACATGGATTTCCTGTCATGAAGAGCCTGTTGTGCATCTGTAAATTCAAATAATAAAAAAAACGAAATATATTTATAATAATAGAATTATATATTACAATATAATCATTTTTGTCAAATTATAAACTTAATTTGAATACAAATGTATGGCAGTTTAATTCAGTATTTGTTATTACATTTCTACACAACCTGCTTTAATTAAGGATAACAGCGCCCACTTGTGGCCACATGTGATATATATATAACATTTTTCAAGAATCAAGATTTTTATTCGTCACAAACTATTATTCGTACTATGAAAACGTTTTACTTGTGTAAATTAAGAATGCTTTCAAAAATAAAAGTGTTAATCATTTCTATGGAGAAATCCAAATCAAATTGTATTTAGTGTGACCACCGTTTCTGAACATCATGGAGAACTAACTACAAATCTTCTGTGGGTGTAATCTGCCTCACATCCTTCTCAGCACTGAGGACACCATTCATCCTCACCAAATCTCCAACTCTGCTTTCATAAATCCAGCCACAAATTCTACCATTCTTCCTTGTTACAGACCATCATTTACAGCCCTTTGGAGAACAAACTGCCTCCTGTTACATTCCAGAGCGCCTGCTGCTGTTTTTCTGCACCACAGTTCCTATGATTTCATGAATAGTGGAGCTGTTTAGCCTTTTTTCAATGTTGGAGATATATATTTGTGGCCACAATTCATGCATGAAGACCACTTCTGGCCAGACTTCTCCAGACAATACACTGGTGTACCTGGTTCCCACTGGTTTCTGCCAGTACTTTGCTGCTAGACATCTTCTGATGTCGATGGAGGTATGAGGGTAATAATATATGTTGATCTAATTAATTTAATAGTTAATCTCTAATTTTCCTTGTTTTCCTGTCACTAAGCACTACTTTCTTAAGTATTTCAATAGGAAGTTCCTTCCAGTGAAAATACAGTAAAAATATTATCCCGGTTAATTAAATAAACTGCATTATTTAGAGACACAGACATTTATTACAGTATAACCCCAACCCTTACCCTTAACATATATTTTCTGCCTTATTCTCTGATAAAAATGGGGAAAAAAAGATGACCATTACCCATGATCCACTCAGCACGACTGCCTCCGTCTGGCTCAGTCTCCATGGCAACGGAGGCAGTCGTGATGAGTGACACGAAAAAGAGAGAAATTCGTGTCCATGAGCTGTTCTTAGAGGATTTTTCTGATTATTAAATTGAATAAAATATAAAATTATAGACAATTAAAGCTTTGTCTAAAGAAGTAGCTAGGTTTTAAATGAAATCTGCACATTTTACAAGAAAATCAAAATATGCTCCTGGGGGTCTATAAATAATAATACATACATACATTATGTTGGTGTTTTAACTTCGAATGTGTTACATTTATGTTTAGATTATTTGTGTGGCATTACATTTAAACTTCCCTGCCATTTAGACGGGGTTGGTGTATAAAACTACACCCAGGAGGACAAGCTTCATTCAATGCTATTCGTTTGTGTTTTTATTCTTCTTGCGAACAGAGAAATAATTGTCGTGAACAGTTTTCTTTCTGGGAAAATCTGTGTGCTCAATCTGTACTGTTGTATTGTTTAGTCAGACGCAGTGTGTACTTATCTTTTATTTGTGGTTTATGTGCAGATGCGTGCAAACGTTTGCAACCCACGTGCTAAAGGGAATCTCCAAAAGAGATTGTGCCAGTAAGGGACTGAGCCACAGCTTCATCGCATGAATATGATTTTCTTGTCAAACTATTTAGTTACATATTGTGTCCTGTTGATAGGACCATGATGGAGACCACAGTAAAGAGATCACGCCCTTTAGAATAGAAGCACTTAATTTTATTTTAAATGTAATCAGTTTGAATTCTGACTTCTCCTCTTTCTCATCCTAATGTAAAAATAAAAATTTGGGCTCAGAAGCTATTCAGAGAGGTTATAGGTGGTTATAAAAGCTAATAACATGCCAGCCTGTCGTTTTGGTGACAAGGTGAGGAAGGAGAGATTGAAATGGTTTGGATGTGCAGAGGAGGGACATGGGGTATATCAGTAGGAGAATGCTGAGGATGGAGCCACCAGGAAGGAGGAACAGGGGACAAAGACGAGGCTGATGGATGTGGCGAGGGAAGACATGCAGGTGGATGGGGTAAAAGAGGCAGATGTACAGGACAGGGGGTATGGAGAAGGATGATCCCTGTGGCGACCCCTAATGGAAGACGCCGAAAGAAGAAGAACATGCCAACCTGTGTTTGGTCTAAACGGTGTGTAAACATTTGCACATGTATAGGCTGATTTGGGAATATTTTCTGTAAATGTGGATGCAGATCATGAATTATTGTTTGTTTGTTTTTTTAAATATTCACTCCTCTGTGGGATCTCAATTCTGCGGCTGTACAGGAAGAGCTGGTCATAAAGGGAATGTTTTTAACTGAGTTTAACTGTGCAGGTATTACTGAGAGATGATTCATTTCTCATATTTATAACGAGTCTGACAAAACGTCTGGCTATTTTCACACCATTTAGTACTATTTTCCCACCAGCATTGCCACAGTAATAAAACAAGCTGGTTGTCCTGTTCCTGATTACATGATTAGTTAACTAAGTTCATTGTTAATTAGGATTTAATCAATGCTTGTTTTTTCCTTGTACTTCTTATAAAATATGAGAGAGTTAGTCAAGTGTTGAATTTATTTCCCCTTACCATTTAAAATGCTAACAAACCATTGACTTGAATCACAATTTCCTTTATATGCAATTACTTCTGTTTGTGAAGCTGGAAGTATTTTATATTATCTGAGTAAGTTAGATGAAATGAAGGAGAGTGTACCTTAGAAAGAAAGATTGGTGATTGGAGCAGACTTCAGTGGGCATGTTGGTGAAGGGAACAGTGGTGATGAGAAGGAAATGGGTAGGTGTCAGGGATCCACCTGCCACGCCCCCTTTGGTGGCTCTCTATGCCTCCGCTCTCCCTAGAGCTCCAGGTTTAACCACGCACACCTGGGGCTCATCATCAATCATGCCTTCACTCTCTCTGGAGCGCCAGGCTTAATCACGCTCACCTGGGGCTCATCATCACTCCACCCCGCTTCTATATAAGCTCTTCACTCACACTCACTCCCCGTTCGTTATTGTATGTGTTGGACTTTACGTGTTGCATGTTTTCGTGTTCCGGGTTTCAGACAGGACTCTATGCGTCCGTCCCTTTCGGACTTCACAATCCCGTACCGGCTGTGCGTCTCCTCCCCGTGCATCTCGGATCAGCTACGCTTCTCCTTAAGCGCACCTCGGACTTACTCAACCGAAGGACTGCCGTGTGTGTGTGCTTGTGTGTGCTTGTGTGTATTTCTCTCCCTCACTCGTGTCAATAAAACCTGAGCGAGCTGTACTCCGGCTTCCGCCTCCCGTTTCACTCGCACCCTGACAGAATAACGAACCCCCTGAAAAGGATTAAAAAAAAATAATTAAAAAAAAAAAAAAAAAAAAAGGAAAGAAAAAGAAGACAGGGATATGATCGGGTTGGTGCCGTGGTCCCGGCGCGATCCAAACCTCGGTTGGAGGGTTCGCTGTGCCACGATAAAGCAATGGCCAAGCTCCGCCTCGGGAAACACCCGGAAGCACGCTGCCAATTCATCCTCACCAGCGAGTCTTATGGAATTCCCGGCTCACTTTTCCAGCGAATTGGCAGAGTGGAGCGGTTTTATATGGAGCGTGGACAAATATATGAGCTTCCATCCCTCCTTGCACACCACCGAAGCAGCTAAAATCGCGCTCCATATCTCCCTATTGTCTGGGGACTCTCTCTCTCTTGCCAGTAAGCTGTGGAGCGCATTCGGAGGGGATTTCCGCTCGTGCGCTCATTTCATCGGGATTCTCACGGGAATGTTCGGGATAAATCCAGCGAATCTGCTTTACAGCCCCCTCGATTCTGGGCGGGCTCCGCTCCAGGGTTTCCAGGAGAGCTCCTTTCCACTCCTGGGCTCCTCAGAGTGTTCGACTCCGCTCCAGTGTGTCCATGAGAGCCCAGCTCCGCCCCAGGACCTCCATGAGAGCTCAGCTCTGCTCCTGGACCTCCATGAGGGCTCAGCTCCGCTCCTGGATTTCCATGAGAGCTCAGCTCCACTCCTGGACCTCCATGAGAGCTCAGCTCTGCTCCAGGACCTACAGGAGAGCTCAGCTCCGCTCCAGGTCTCCACAGAGAGCTCCTCTCTGTCTCCTCCGATGACGACGTCTCGCCTCCGAGCTCCTCCGATGGCGACGTCTCGCCTCCGAGCTCCTCCGATGGCGACGTCTCGCCTCCGAGCTCCTCCGATGGCGACGTCTCACCTCCGAGCTCCTCCGATGGCGACGTCACTCCTTTGAGCTCATTCGATGGCGGCGTCACTCCTCTGAGCTCCTCCAAAGGCGACGCCTAGCCTCCGGGCTCCTCCGTCGGCGACGTCTCGCCCCCGAGCTCCTCCGTCAGCGACGTCTCACCCCCCGAGCTCCTCCGCCGGCGACGTCTCGCTCCCGGGCTCCCCTGAAGGCGACGTCTCGCCTAAAAGCTCCTCCGATGGCGGCGTCTCACCTCTGAGCTCCTCCGACGAAGATGTCTCAGCCCCAAGTCTCCCTAAAGGCGAAGCCACACCTCCTAGCCCATCTGAAGGCGAATTCACGCTTCAGCGTTCCTCTCCGGGCGACGTAACGCCTTCGTGTCCCTCTCCGGGCGACGTCTCTCCTCCAGGACCCTCGGAGGAAGACAAAGCACTCCTGAGCTCCTCTGAAGGAGTCGTCAAGGCTCACAGCCCCGGCGAAGGTGTCGCTATATTCCTCATCTCCTCCGTGGGCGTCGCTCGGCCTCTGAACACCAAGGAGGATATTTTTCTGCTCCCGGTCTCCACCGAGCGCATCACTCGTTCACCGATCTCCGCTACGGGTGTAGCTCCGCTCCTGACCTCTGTGGTTGGCACCCCTTTGGTCCAGGTCTCCGCCGAAGGCGACGCTCCGTTCCGGGTCTCCGGGGTGGACATCGTTACGCTCCAGTCCTCCGTGCTGGACATCACTCCGCTCCAGACCTCCCCAGTGGGCATCAACCCGGCCCTGGTTGCCGCCGAGGGCGTCACTCGGTCTCAGGTCTCTGCCGTGGAGGTCGCTCAGCCTCTGGACTCCGCTGCAGGTGCCGCTTGGTCCCTGTCCTACGCTGGAGCTGTCTCTCCACCTCCGGCATCCGCTGTAGATGTCTCTCTGTCTATGGTCTCTGCAGCAGACGTCCCTCCGTCCCCGGTCTCCGCTACAGGCAGCTCTCTGTCCCTGGTCGCCGCTGGAGCCGTTTCTCCGTCTTTGGCCTTCTTCCTGTCTCAGGTCTTGGCCCTGCCTCCGGTCTTCGCCGTTGCTTCCACCCCATTCCTGGCCTCCGCGATGAGCTGCGTGCGGTTTCGAACCTCCGCTGAGGGAGTGGTTTCGAACCGTGTCTTCAGGATGGGCATTGTCCGGTTCCGGCTCTCCACCGGGGTTGTCGCTCCGCCTCGAGTCCTCCCTGGCCTTCCCCAGTTCCGCGACGGTTCTGACCAGGCCCCTTTTGACCCTGGACAGATACCGGGGTCCTCCTCCGAGTGCCCTGGCCCTCCGGGCATCGGTGGGTTTGGGGCGTCAGGTGCCGCCCCCTCTGGGGGGGGTAATGTCAGGGATCCACCTGCCCTTTGGTGTCTCTCTATGCCTCCGCTCTCCCTAGAGCTCCACCCCGATTCTATATAAGCTCTGCACTCACACTCACTCCCCGTTCGTTATTATAAGTGTTGGACTTTACGTGTTGCATGTTTTCGTGTTCCGGGTTTCAGACAGGACTCTATGCGTCCGTCCCTTTCGGACTTCACAATCCCGTACCGGCTGTGCGTCTCCTCCCCGTGCATCTCGGATCAGCTACGCTTCTCCTTAAGCGCACCTCGGACTTACTCAACCGAAGGACTGCCGTGTGCGTGTGTGAGTGTGTGTGTGTGTGTGCTTGTGTGTATTTCTCTCCCTCACTCGTGTCAATAAAACCTGAGTGAGCTGTACTCCGGCTTCCGCCTCCCGTTTCACTCGCACCCTGACAGTAGGTATGACCTCAAGGATAGGAATGTGGAAGGGCAGATTGTAGAAGATTTTACAAAAAGGATTGAAATAGCAGCAATAAATACATATTTTAAGACGAAGTAGGAGCATAGGGTGATGCATAAGAGAGCAGAAAGGCTGTTGGCATGGAATAGTGTAGCTAAACACTTTGGAGGTGAAGAAGAAGAGGAGGAGAATAAGAACTGAAACAAGAATTAAATAGTGGAAACTGAATAGTGTGAGATTCAAGGAAGAGGTCAGACATGAGCTCATTGTGGTGAAAGGTGCTGGATGATTGGGCAACTATTGCAGAAGTGATAAGGGAGACAGCTAGGAGATACTTGGAGTGACATCTGGGAACGGAAAATAATAAGACATGGTGGTGGAATGAGGAAGTACAGAAAACGTAAGGAGACTGAGATATATGAAGGCATATGAGGAGCTGTATGAGAAGTTCGACACTAAGGAAGGAGAAAAGGATTTCTAGCAATTGGTCAGGCAGAGGGACCAAGTTGAGAAGGATGTGCTGCAAGATAGCGCAATAAAGCATGGAGATGGAAATGTGTTGACTAGTGAGGAGAATGTGTCAAGAAGGTGGAGAGTATTTTGTGCAGCTGATGAATGAATGAAGAAAATGAGAGAGAGAGAGAGAGAGAGAGAGAGAGAGAGAGAGAGAGAAGGCTGATGATGTGGAGATGGTGAAGCAGGAAGTGCATCGGATTAATATTGAGGAATTGAGATCAGCTATAAAGAAGATGAAGAGTGTAAAGTCGGTTGGCCCAGATGACAGAGATTTGGAATAGATGACAGTGGAGTTTTTAACTAGATTGTTTAACAAAATTGTAGATGCCTGAGGAATGGAGAAGGAGTGTGTGATATCGATTTTTAAAAATAATGGAGATGTGCAGACTTGCAGTAACTACAGAGGAATAAAGTTGATCAGCCACACCATGAAGTTATAGAAAAGACTTGACCACCTGTGATGGTATTGTACAGATAATATAATGATTTGTGGTGAGAGTAGCGAGCAGGTTGAGACGAGTCTGGGGAGATGGAGGTTCATGCTGAAGAGAAGGGGAATGAAAGTCAGTAGGAGTAAGACAGAGCACGAGTATGTGAATGAGAGAGAGGGCAGTGAAGTGGTGCGGTTGGAAGGAGTAGAGGTGCTTAGTTTCAATACCTGGGGTCAGCTGTGCAAAGAAATGGAGAGTGTGTTAGAGAAGTGAAGAAAAGAGTGCAGGCAGGGTGGAGTAAGTGGAGAAGAGTGATAGCAGGAGTGATTTGTGATAGAAGGGTATCTGCAAGAGGGAAAGTTTATAAAAGAGCTGGAGGTGGTAGAGTTGAAGATGTTGCCATTTTCATTGGGGGTGACGAGGATGGACAGGATCAGAAATCAGTTAATTAGAGGCAACATGCAGGTAGGACGTTTTGGAGACAAGGTGAGAAAGGTGCGATTGAGACGGTGATGTGCAGAGGATGGACATGGGGTATATCTGTAGAAGAATGGTGAGGATAAATCCACAAGACAGGAGGAAAAGAGGAATGCCAAGAAGGAGGTTTATGAATGCGGTGAGGGAGGACATGCAGGTGGTTGGTTTGAAAGAGGCAGATGCACATGTCAGAGTAATATAGAGACGGATGATCCACTGTGGTGAACCCTAATGGAAGCGCCTGAAAGACTAATAATAAGAAGATTCAGTGTTTAAAATAAAGCTCAGGGTTCTTTCCATTGTTTCCTAAAATTTGTTTTTCTTGAAGGTCCACATGTGAGTCATTTGCCATATCTATGACAGAGCTCTGTAGCTGTATGTGTGTCACGAAACCTCAGAAAAACTAGCAGGCCGTGAGAACTAAGATTCTGGTCTGATCTACTTAAAAGCTGACATCTTTACGTAGTCAGTTGTACCCAGTTCCCCTGTCCAGTCACTTGTTCTCCATTCCTAGTCATCCATCTCCCAATCACCTGGCCCATTCCCATTACCCATTACTCTTCAGAATTTTAAAAGATGTGTAATTTGACTTTCTTCTTTTTTGCTCTACTTTCTCACTGAAGAGCTTACATTTACATTTACACATGCACATACATGTACAAAAGTGCTTTAATTCTCTATAAATGAATAAATCTAGACTGGTACTCTAGATTACAAACTTAAGATTAATCATCCACAACTCAGTTGAGAGGTTTTTATTTATTTTTATTTTGTTTATAACAAATCAAACTTGGAAAGTGTTAGTTTAATTGCTTGTGTAATATCACAAGTGGCTGGGATTTGAACCTGACTTGTCTTATTTTAAAGGCTAATGGAACAAGATGAATAAAAAAGACAGACGAATTCCTCTGTGCTTCACTGGTCTGATGCAACTTGAGAAATAAGTCTATTTAGATACCAGTCTGAATAATGATTTCTACCAAGTACACAGTCAGTATTAATAAAGCCAAAGAAAATGGTACACATTATTATACCTACCTTTACCGGACTGTTATGCAGTTGGTGCTTAATCTGACTGTACCATATGACAGATCCAAGAAATCAAAACAGACCAGTGTCTTTTTAGACATCTGCCGGTGTGACACAAAGAGCCATACCACAGTCATCATCAAGTTCTAAATGTAAAACTATATTTGAGAGAGAAGGAGAGAGTGAGAGACAGGGAGAACAGAAAAGAGGTGTGAGGAGATTATAAAAAAAATATAATAAACAGAGGCCTCAAGTGTTTGCAATAAAAAATGTTTTGGAGTTAATAACCGAAATTTCTGAAAAATCGATCTTCTGCGATGTGATATAATATGATTAGATTTTTTTTTATGATCTGGGACCATCTTTATTGTAGGGAAAGACCTTCTGCTAATATGTGGATGATGATAATAGAGGATATAATAAAGGATAACTGAAAAAGTATTATGTCAAAACCTTACATCGAACCTTATCACACAAATGAATAATTAAATAATTACAATAAATAAATAAATTGAATCCTTTCTATCACACCCCTATAATGATTAATCACTTTCTCCAGTGTTAGATCAATATAGAGCTTTAGAATAAAAAGCATGCCTATACTTCACGCCTAAATTGTAGTCTTCTTTTATGTGACTTATTTCATTTTGTTTTATTTATTTTACTTGCCCTGGTAAATCCTCATTTCCTCTTTTCTTTGCCTTGTCTGAAATCACTTCTTTTTTTTTTTTCGTCTACTATTACTTATGTTTCTGAAGCTGTTCTGTTGCGTGCGCTATGATCATAGCTCACATGAAGGTGCGTGGTTTAACGAAGAAAACCACACCAAAGATAAAAAAAACACTGTGCAAAGCAGCTTGACCGAGGTAACAATGTTGGAGTCTGTTGAAACTACTGAAGTATTTGTGCATTATATAATAGCACATGAAGTGCATTCAGATATAATTGGCAACCCTTAGATTATTTTAGAATAAGTTTCTAATGTAATATGTAATGTAATAATCTAATTCTAATGTAATTGTGATGAACGTTCTGATGTTTGGTGTAACCTCTAAACATGTTAATGGCTTCTGAAAAAAATACGTTATAAAATATGACAAAATCTTATTTTGATTGATCTGGATCAAATAAACTATCTGATACATAGTAGGTACCTACATTGAAAAAATAGGAACAGAAGCTGCCCTACGGTTTCTGTTTGAGAAGGCGGTAACAAAGTTTTTGTGGTACAAACATGATGTTTTTACCACATCCTTGCTGATAGAAATCAAGCACGCACTTAAACACACAGACTCCAATCACCAACCATTTAGTCGTTATACATCCAGAGCGAAAATGAATTTGAGACTTTTGACATGGTACCCCTTCCAGACAGGGGAACGGATTTTTTTAATATCCAAGGAAGCTCAAAAATGGGAGAACCTTTAGCTGCTGATTGCAGTTCAAAGATTACATCAAGAAATTTTGGGGGCCAGGATGCTGGTGAAGAACAAATAGGTAAAAGATTTGTTAAATATTACTTACATAAAATGTGTTTAACTGATGTATCGGTCAATTTAAACCATAACTATGTTCAAATTAATAATATAAAAACATTCATACATGTAATGAATTACTACTGGATGGAAATTATTACTTTTAAGTCTAATATAGTAACCTATAAATGTTATATAATATAGTAACCTAATAAAAAGGGATTTTTTTAAGCTTGGATTTATTGATTTATTGATAGATTTATTAATTGATAGATTTTTCTGCTCCATCATAGCCATATCTGTAGCTAGGTAAATTTTAAAACCTTTCTAAATATAGATATATAAATATATTTTTTCTTTTAGCAAAAAGCTACTTTTATATTCATGTTCTTAAAATCTTAGAGTTTCATTAGGCTTCTCTTCAGGACATAATTTTTTTTACTGATCGAATTCGAGAAGTGGTATGAAGTTTTGTCTTTCTTCTGAAGTTGTAAGCAGATCTAATGAAGACGATTAACACTGTTGTCACTAAATCGGAATCCTTCAATCATCATTGCATCTAAATCATTTTTGAAACTTTGAACTTGAGATTCAGGAAGTCGGATTTTTGAGTCATGCGCATTGTCTGGTTTGTGCTAGCCGCTAGCCGGTGCTGTTTGCGCATGCGTGTTTGCATATTCGTTGATCTATCGCAATGGTAAGCATCAAGACCTTGAAAATATTTTTACAAATTTTTCTCCATAAATCGTTTCCGAATCCTTTGTGTTTATTTAACATAACTATCTATTTTAATTCCTAGCACTGGGGTAATTTTAGTCAGTCTGCTTTGTCAGGAGAGAACGTTATTTACTTGTACATATGTGTCATCTGACCCATAATGTCGTCTTGTTTTATTGCGAGTTTGTCATAAACAGATGCATTAGTGCATAATTATCGAACATTGTGAAATATAACTGTTATTATTGTTACTATTTGCTATACTACAACATGTGCTCTTGAACATTTTGCGTTGAATATGTGCATTATCGGCTTTGGCCTGCACCTAAGCTATTAGTTTAGTTCCTCCACCAGTCATGACAGGCCTCAAGGAATCTTTGTCAACATTAAAGGAAAAAAAAAAGAAAATCATTAAAAGGATGAAAGTCCGAAATGCATAAAAAAGAGGCACAATACGTTCAACCAGTCTGTTTGTGACTTTTTATTTTTTGTTACTGCGAAATATATATTCAGTTATGCTAACATGCTAAGCTGGGTTTATGCTAGTCAAGATGTTTTACTGTTTACGTTTTTATTTTACATTGATCGTTGCAGTGTCTTAAATACGCGTATATGACAAAATGTTTAATGCAAAGATATGAAGCAGATAAATATGTAGCTAGAAATTTAAATCGTTTCTCATTCTGATTCCTTGCATTTCGAAACATTCGATCAGCTAACAAATGGCTAACTAAGTTAGCACACTTAGCTTGGAAACTAAATGTTATTTTTGACAAATATTTCGGGAAAAATATTGCGTCATTTTCAAGTTCACCAAATGTGTTGAATTGAATTCTGGAGAGAGCTCGTGTAACGACTCGGATGGTTTAGTTACATACGCATGGTGGAAAATGTTTTACATTGAGGCTCCTTTAAACGACATGATATAATGCATTCATTAACATGGAAAAAAACACAAACTACGATATTGATTTACCTTCAGCAATAGTAAGGAAGTAACTCGAATGAATCCCATATTGAACATTACAGTATATATCACTAATAAAACATTTTTTTTTTCCAAAATAAAGTGATCTGTCTATCTATTATCATGCTAATGTTATGAACTTATGTGGAGTCGTGCTGAGTCATATGTTTAGGCGTGAAAAGCATTAACATTAACTTAACCTTATTTAAAACGTGTGTCATTTAGAAATACTATACTGTATATATATAATTACTTCTACTAATGATGATGATGATGATTCAGGGATTATCACTGGGTTGTCTTCAAAGAAACTTCTCTGAAAATAGAGCGCCTTGTTGCATTGCTCCTGATGAACAGGAAAAGGTAATGCTTGCTTTTTCCCACTTGTTCCATTAATTCTAGTAATTAAAGCATTAAAGCATACAGATTCTGTTTTAATCCAACATTTTAACCTCGGACTTCTTTTCCCTCCACGTTATCTAGTATCCTGTTCAGTGTGCTGAAGATCCCATGCCTTTGAACGCCATGGTTCTTTACGAAAACGATTCTTTTCCCATGTCATTTCAGCCAAAAGTAAGTTTCCGTCTGTATTGATTGTGCTCTTAAAAAAACAAATTAGTGCTGCTTATATGTGCCACCTTGTGCATTCTGGGTAGTGGATGGTGAGAGAGCTTATCAGATTGAAACTATATTTCATTGTTTGTTTTCTGCATTATGTAGGAAGGAAATCATAATTCATTATGCTGCTTTATTTAATGGAGTCTGACATGATCACAGAACACAGTAGAACAGATGCTGATTTTAGTTGTAAAATCTTTTAGACCCATGTTAAAGCCAGTTGAGTTGTAGTTGAACTGTATGTGTTCGTAATGTGTGCTGACTAAATCTCTTATACTGAATTTGTTTCTTTGTTGTGTTTCAGGGTGAAAAAACCCTAACGATGCTGGAGAAGAATCAGCCTGATTTAGTTTAAAATCCGATTGATAATTAAATTCCAGCAAATGAAACTGGTGTTAAATATGTTATTTATCAAGCGATGTAATCTTCGGTATCACAGCACTACATTTCTGTGCATTAGATGAAAGTAGAGTTCCCTTTAATAAAGCTGAGTTAAAATTCAGTGTGAGAACATTTTAAGTGTGAGGAACTGAGAACAAAAACAGCTGAGATTTCACTTACAATATAGAGTCTGTTATTCAGCAATTACATCCAATCAATATTCTAATCCTGGGAACCCTGAGAATGAGTGGGAAAAACACCCTTAAAACCCATCTCGGTCTATCTACTGTGATATTTTATTAGAATCAGAAGGAAAATGAAGAACCCTGCAAAACCCCATAAATCCGAGCTCAGGATCAAACCGAGAATGCTGGAGCTATGCAACAGTGATGCTACATTCCGCCAGCCTGCCTCAGATATATGCCCACATTTCCACCTTATATTCAGTACTTAACAAGTAAATCAATGCATCTTCACACATGCTTACACAATTATCCAATCAGCAGCACAGTGCATCAAAACCTGCACCTACAAGTCAAAAGTTAATGTTCAATATCAAACTCCAGAATTGCAGAAAATGCTTTTAGTGTGAGCAGAAACACCTTGTTGGAAAGGTCAAAGGAGAATGCCAAGACTGGGTTGAGCTGAAAGGAATGCTATAGTAACTAAAAAAACACTCTTTACTCCCTACTCTCACCACAAATCACAATATCATCCGCAAACATCATAGTCCACGAAGACTCCTGTCTGACATCGGCCGTCAACCTGTCAATCACCACTGCAAACAGGAAAGGGCTCAGAGCCGATCCTTGATGCAGTCCAACATCCACCTTAAACCAGTCTGTCGTTCCCACTGCACACTTCATTGCTGTCACACTGTCCTCTTACATGTCCTACACCACACACAATGCTATTCATTCTGACCTTCTCTGGAATCTGCCACTCCAGTGAGGAAAAACTTACTCAACCTTGACAGGTGAAAAGGGGAAAAAAAAAATATCTCATGATGCTTTACAATCTACAACAGTTAAGTTTCAGCAAGCCTTTTCCCACTGTAGCCTCAGATTCCTGTTCAGGAGAAAGCTTTAACTGGTTGGTCATTATTGCACAAAATAAAATCCAGATCACAACACTGCAGTTATAAACCACTGGAACTATATTTACAGCAGATAAATACTAAAAATGCATTTAACCCAAAGCATTTGATAAATAATTATATAGGTTGTAGCACATTAAGACCTCTTTATCCAAGTCATCAAACTGGTGGGAACTCCTGAATATAAATGAATTGAGATGAACATAGCAGTCCCGATCAATCATTTTATGGCATGCTAATAAACATAGATACCATAAAGCACAGAGAGGAGACTTCAATAAAACAAGAGAAAGTAGTTTCTCAGTTAGCTAATAGCTTAGCTAGGTACTAGCTTGCAAGCCACACAATTTCTACTTGTAGTGATCGCTTTCAAATAGTTTTTTTTTTTTTTTTTTACAATGTTTGCATTTTTTATTTGATTATCAGCACTTTTTTTTTTTTATTTAAAAAAACATGTAAAACATCTTAAAAATTTAAATATGAAAGACATGGCTAATACAAGATGAGTTAGCTAGCCTGCTAATGGTCACTTATGTCACATATGGATCTTTAAAGGTGATTTCTGTTTTGTAATAATCAGTTATCAGACAGTATTGTAAACGACCTCTGCAGGTCTTTGCACATGCCTTTTTATGATGTTTACACTCCACATTTTCTACATGCACACACTTCTGTTTCTTATATTAGCACATCAAATTGTATTTGCATATCATAACAGATCTTTTTCTGTGCGTAATTTATGTCAAAAGCTGCTCGGAGGATTTCAATAATGAATAAGTTCAGTATTTGCTACTTATTGGAATCTGAAACTTATATTCAATTGAACTGGATGTTGACACTGTCCTAAAGCAGCCTTACAGAAGTAAATATATAACCAATATCCATTTAAACATTTTTAATTCGTAAATCAGTCCCTGTATGTTTATCCTTAATGAGCGAGCCAGTGGCGATTTTTAAACAAATGCGTCATTTTAGAAATACTATTACTTCCACAAAAATGTTTCTATTAGTATTATTAATTCTTATTATCTGTACTACTATCACTGATATTATTATTACAGGTCTCCACCTGTACGTGAGCTCCACACTCTCCACGCCCTTTTAGTTTACAATGTGATTGATACCTTCTTCTACCACGATAACAGTGCGTACTGTCGTAACTCAGACCCCATGTCCGAGTAGACATAACAATTAAGTAACTCAATACTCAAATTAGTTATAGCTATTCACTAATCAATTACCAATAAGTTTCAAAACTTCAAATAATACATAAACAAACCAAATGAATGAGAAGGAGCAAATCAGCTTTATTGCAGTCACTTCAGGCCCATCCCATGGAGCTCTCGGGAGAGAACCATCCTGACAGCAATGACACCCGTCAGCTTTCACATGCGAGTGCGAATTTGATATAAACAATCCTTACTTTTTATATCTCACACCTAGTAAAATTTACATATTTTGTCTAATATCTCCTCCCTCACAATTTACATACACCAATCATTTTACAGGGCTTTGCATATCCCACCTTTTGCTTATGTGTTTTCTGGTAAGTTTATACCTATTCTTAGTGAAATTCCACCCATTTCCATGAGGCCTCGTTCATCTCCATACAATTCTAATTTACACGAACAAAATATCTCTCTTGATGGTGACCTTTTCTTAAAAAACTTCCCCTGATCATGCACTTAATGCAACAGATCATCTACTGCAATATTCACACCTTCTCTTAAAATCTCGTCTGGGGTTTTTTCCTATGTCTGCAAATCATCCTTTGTTTTGTTTTGTGTTGTTTTGTGTAGACTTGGTATATAAACATGTTCGTTTTTTACTAGTTTTACAAACCAGGGCTTTTCTCCAAATGCTTTTCCTATTTTTCATAGCTCTCGTCTTTTACTTAGTTTTTCTTAAAATCTGCTTAAAATATATTTCTTATGCCATAATACTTCTTTATATAACATTTCCTGTCTTACTCTCATCCTGCCTGCATCTTAAACTCATGCTCTCTTCTTCTTACTTCCTGTGTGTTTTGGACATTGTACCTCTTATACAAATTCTTGCAACTATTCTCCTACGTTTTTTATTATTTGACGATGTGTTGTGCCTTTTAACCTATTACTCTTCTCATTTTTTATCTTTTTATATGATTTTTCCACTTAAGTTTCTACTTGTGCTTTGAATATATGTGCATATGCTGTTTGAGTATAGCTAAGGCATGTTGCCTGCATGCTGCTTGCTTATTTTACAATTTTTATTTTACATTATATTTTCCTATCTTTTCCTTCCGGCCAATGCCCTTTGCCTGGTGTTTTCTGGAGTGACTATTGGTCCTCATATGCATCTCTATTTTCCACCTCGAATATCTCTTCCGGTTCATACTCATGGCGCCTCTACATTTTCCCCTTATTTTTCTAAAACACAAAATTATAACAGCATTAAGGGAAATAATAGTTTTATTCCCAAATAGAAATTGTAACTCTCTTTTTTTCTCCATGATTGTGTTGCCCGCTGTAATTAAACATGTTTAATATGTGTGATTGTAATAGTCAGCATAAATGTCATATTGACTGTTTTTGTTTTTATTCAGGTTTAAGCTGGAAGAGAAGACTTCAAGTCTTCAAGTTCTGAATAAAGTAAAATTATAAAGACTTAAAAAACATATATACTATTATACCACTTTTATTCAGCATCACTAACTACATCCATGTGTTTTCCTAAGACCGGTTGACGTGTCAGTGTGGAGTGAGCTGTGAAAAGAACAATAATAATAACACAAATATTTAAGCCCTATTCAGACTGGATTAGTTTTACACAGAGATAGGGTTATGTAAATATGAATGGAGCATCGATAAGTTTTGAGTTCTGAATTTATCATGCCAGTAATAAAGTTATCAAATGAACCTGTAAAAATGGCAATATATTTTAAAAAATGTAGAATTTAAATGCGGGGGAAAAGTTTATTGTATCCTTTACACCTTTTCTTCAGTATAAAGAAACTTCATGAAGTGTTATACGCACATAATTAAACACAATAACGTGCATATCTGATTATTATTAGTTATTCAATTTTGTATGAAAATGTAACTAAACTCAGCATAATGCATCAGTAAGAGCCCTGAGCCACAGACTATACAGAGCAGGAATGCATCAGGAGAAGCACCTGATGCAATGAACCCATAATTTATACTGAACAAAAATATAAACGCAACACTGTTGTTTTTGCCAACATTTTTCATGAGCTAAACTCAAAGATCTAAGACTTTTTCTATGTACACAAAAGGCCTATTTCTCTCAAATATTGCTCACAAATCTGTCTAAATCTGTGTTAGCGAGCACTTCTCCTTTGCCGAGATAATCCATCAGGTGTGTCTCAGGCTGGACACAATAAAAGGCCGCTCTAAAATGTGCATGTGAAATTAGTACAGTGTTCATTATTCAATATAAAACACCCTGCAGACTGCAAAAGTCAATAAAATGGAAATAAAATAAAAATGTAAAAAAGTTGTTATTCTTTCTGTGTGGGCTTGCACCAAATGATCCAATAGGAATGGAAATAGATAATGGGAATCTTGATAGAACCCTAAAGACCTGAAGAAAACCTTTCCTGTGCACCATTTTCAAAAGAAGACATTTATACACAGAGTAATTCTGAACAGAACTGATTTTAATTTTTTTTGCAAAAGAGTACATGTGGAATACACACCTCTTGTTGTAAATGGCAAAACGCGTAGAAAAAAAATTTGATATGGATCATTTTGCACAAGTGGCTGAAACAATCTCAGTCCAAGAAAAGAGAGATACACACCTAATCTGTTCGTTAAGGCTGTAAAAACACATCGACATGCACTCAAATCCTTCCTTGAAAAATAAATGAGGTAAATAAACACATGAATTATTTTGTAATAATAAAATTCATTGTGATTATATTCTTCTTCTTATTAATTGGATGTAGATTTGGCTTAAAATTATATAGTGAAGGAATTTAAAATTCATTTCCTCCATCACACACACAGATGTCGTCCGGTTAAATTTAGTGTTAATAGCGCCCTCTATATAGTTAAGTAAAATTTAATTCCCCGTATTTATACTACTTAAAAAAATAATAAAATATTGAACCTTTAGATTTCAGTATTTCACAACTAAACATCCATGTCATGTCAGCAGCGATATTCTGATGTCTAAATAAATGTAAGTGCTGCTAGCATTGTTTGCTAGATAGCTATCAATGTAGCTAGAAACAAGTTTCCTGATATACTGTTAATAATGGAAATAGTGTTCACTTTAACTCACTTGTTTATTTATATACATTATATTTTCACAAATATAGAACACTTTCAGAAATGTAGTGTCAGTAGTAGACATGTCAAAGAAAGTCATGTCATGTCGCTTTTCACCAGACGTGATATTTACTCTTATTTGAGTATCTTTCTTGGAAATGACTTTTACAATTATGTGAATTCTAACTACTATAGGAATACTTGTACTCAATTTAGAGATTTTTTTTTTTTTATCGTTCTTCCACTGCATAAAGTGTACAATTGATTTCAGATGTAACAGTACTAATAAAGTATAAAAAAATTTTATTTCACTAGCCCCGTTCTATTATCCCTAAACGTTCCTATGTAAATTGGTTCAGCTCCATCCTGAGAACGGTTTTCCCCATCCTGCTAATTCACCTCTATCCTATGTATCTGACTTCCCTCCTCTTTATCCTTTAAATTTCAGGAAAATATAAAGACGTGGACAGACAGAATAATTGATCATAAAGTGTAATGCCCTAATAATAAAGGACATTTTTACCTGTTTGACTCAATAGACTCCTTTACCTCAAGTTCACTTCACTTGATGATTCTCTTCACCACGTCTATAGAAGCTTTGATAAAGATGGCGTTGTCTCTGATGTAGTTCCTTTCCTTCATCTGCTCTTGCGAGAAGAACTTAGGATACCCAAATCCCAACATGCTCTCGTCCAGACAGGCCGTGCGTATGCTCCCCATTGCTCCAGGTCGAGGTCTCTGGAAGTTTTTCCAATTGGGATCTGGGCTGAAGCTCTCGGTGACGTGCTGAGGTTTGGAGAGCGCTGGGTCGCTCTGGTCCAGCAGTGAGAAGGTGACACGGTGAGGGAACGGCCACTCCAGCAGGCCGTCATACTCGCCCGGGAGCACTCGGATGTAGACAGACAGGTGCGTTCCTTCGCCGCTGCCGTTGCCGTTAGGGAAGACGGAGACTTGGAGACGGTATCCATAGCGATGAGAGTAGAAAGCAGGGCTGAAGAGCTCTGAATTGCCATTGGAGCCATTTGTGGTCTCCTGGAGATGACGGCTATAGTTGGGGATTTTCCAAAGCAAAGTGCCGTCTTGGTTTCCGGAAAGCTCCTCCACGCGACGCCGCAGCTCACGCAGCTCCAGTCTCTGTCTGTTCACAAGGCCGCAGAGTAACGACAGGTGAGAGTGCGCCGCCTCGTCCAGGTGATGCGCTACTGCAGGCTTGGAACACTAACAGGATAGAAAGAATTCTCACTCAATTCTGGAATTTCCTCAATAACAACAAAAACTAGCAGGACACTATTTCATGTTACCTTTGACCTTAATGTGTTTCTGTGAGTGAATTAAATAAATCTGCTTATGTTAAACATTGGATTAACAGTTCTAGGTGTCCCTCACTACAAAAACTCAGGGAGCCTGTACTGGTCTAGTGAACTACATTACAGTTATGAGTGGAAGAAGAAAGCTTGGTCCATACTCTGTATTTGCAGCCAGCATCTTTAAAGGGACAGAGCACCATAGCGGTCCCACAGTTCTCCTTAACGTGGGTCATTAAATCCTCTCTCATGATGCCGGGTGTGCCACAGCCGTTAGGGCACTGCACTGGAAAGCATGGACACCTGCTCTGGTGATGCTGTTAAAAAAAAAACTTTTTTAGAGGATTGGCAACATTTGGCTCTTTTAGCACAAAATACAGTAAGCTAACATTCTTAATACTGTTCACAGTGTAATAAAAGAAGTCCACATACCTGAAGGGTGTCGTAGAGGAACTCTTTGCTACAGTATTTGCAGGACAGTTTGCGTTTGGAGCATTCGGACAGAGAATGCTGAGTTAGCAGTCTGCGCAGCATACGAGCCCCGCACTTGTTTTCACAGTACACACTCTCCTCTGGACACATGTCCTGGTGACTCTGTTGCAAGGAGACCGTCGTCATAAGTATTTTTTATTTTTTTAGATTATCAGTAACAACTTTGTTGAGTATAAAGTGGATCTGGGTTTTATCTGGAGAATGAGGTGGACCCCTGGGTAAAAACACCAGTCCATCTCAAAGCTATCCACAACACACACATACACCCATATATAAAGAAATTTAGCCCTGTGATGGACTGGCATTTTACCCAACAAAAAACTCCATTGTAAAAAAAAAAAAATACAAAAAACGCCTCAGTAAACTCGGACCTCGTGCGCTTCCCCGGTGAACTCCTCGGCGCAGTGGTCACATCGCAGCTTTCTCTTAGCGCAGTCGTGCTCCAGGTGCTGAGGAAGATCACGTCTCAACAATTTCATCATGCAGCGGTTAGGACACGGCACCACGTTATAGGTACATACTGAAAGATGGGCCTGAAACACAAACAGACAGACAGACAGACAGAGAGAGAATATTAATATTATTATACTAAAATCCAGATTCAATGTTTCTTGGCAGAAGATACGGGAAACAAATCATTTGGAAACTTCTCAGCTTCATGATAAAGCAACCTGTTTGAAATACATGCAGAAAAATTGCTTATGGGTTCGACATCATCTTATGTTCAATAGTGTTGCAGTTCAATCGTTAACCAGAATTCATGGATCTGATAATAAAAATTAATCCAGCTCAGTCTGACCGGCTACAAAAAACTATTTTCAGCTTCCTTGTGAACAACATGCATGAACTGAATACATTTTTACGTGAAAATGCAAACCTGATTCTCTGCCTGCTATGCGTGTCTGTGCATGTGTGTGTGTGTTTGTATGTTACCTGAAGTTGTTTATTCTGTGCTGACCAGCGGCAACCCTCCTCACTATGAATGCAGCGGATGGGCAGAGAAAGGATCTGCTGCTCCAACTCAACATCCGGAAAAATCTACACAGCGCATTACAATCCATTAATCCCATTCTGCAGAACTGCAGTAAAAATATTAATATATTATAATATAATATTATTATAACATAATATTATTATGTTATAATATTATTATATTCGAATAATATATTACAGATTTTTTGCTTTCTTTAGGTTGCTATAGAAACAATTAGAATTAAACTAATGTGAATAAATGATTAAACAACATTAGCATGAGTGCATTAATACAAAACCTGGGGCCAAAACTACAATCTAAACTAAGTCTGTTAATAATCACCTTCTGACTAATCAGAATCAAGCATTTGATAGTGCTTGGCACCTCGGTGGAGAAATTTCCAAATGACCACAACGAGTTCTATCAAAAAACACTAAATTAAACCCGAGTGCTAGAGCTAAAAATAAAAAAAAAAACGCAGTCGTAGAGCTGAAATCTCTTCCCGTGATGTAGGATGCGATGCTGGAAATGAAGCACTTACTTTAGCGTAGTCGAGAGGCAGATGATCTTCTGGGCACTTGAACACACCCTCACTGTAGAAAAGCATGCAGCGAGTCAAGAGCTGTACAAGTATTATACACTTTTCAGAATTCATGTAAAGACAACTGCATATGATGGATTAAATACATTTCCTGAATATCTGAGATATTTAATCAGGGTTGCCAAGTTTCAAAATTTGCAAAACAACCACCACATATTAGCAAAGCCTACACATAACACGTCTCACATCATAACCTTGTGCTCCAGAACATCTGATCACATGCACATTATCAACTTGTGCTGTTAATATCATGAACAGCAGCTACGCTAATTCCTCTCCACTGCTTCTCTTTCTCTCCCCATCCCGAGGCTTCCTGAGGTTTTGCCAGCTCCAGTCACGTCCCACCTCGTGAAGATTATGGACCTTTGGGTGATCATGGAGAAGTAGATGCCGAACTCGCAAACATCCCGAACCATCTACAGACGTACGAGTGCCAATTGGATCCCACTACATGTGTGGCATTGGACCTCCTGGAGTGTTTAAAGGCTCTGGCATGGAGAAGCTGATGCTGGATCTATGATGATCACAAATGTTGAGCTCAGTAGCTCCTACTTTTATACCAAAGACTGTAGAAAGAACATTTACTTATAATCTTATACTCCAGTACTCATGTTAGTTCTCACTCTCCAGTGTTCTGGATTGTTGAAAGATTTATGATCAAACTCTTGATGTCACCATTATGAGGATGGGTTCCCCTTTTGAGTCTGGTTCCTCTCAAGGTTTCTTCCTCATAACATCTAAGGGAGTTTTTCCTTGCCACTGTCGCCACGGCTGCTCATCAGGGATAAACACACACCATTCACCTTGACTGTTGATTTCTGTAAAGCTGCTTTGAGACAATGTCTGTTGTGAAAAGCGCCATAGAAATAAACTTGACTTGACTTGACTTGACATAAAAGACATGAAACTATACCCTAAAACAGGGGTGGCCAACCAGTCAGAGACCGAGAGCCACATTTTTTTACTGTGTTACCGCAAAGAGCCACATCATACACATGGGCACACATGAACATCACCCATCCCTTCCTCTAACACACACACACACACACACACACACACCTCTGCTCAGCCAGATTTATTGTAAATGTCACACACCAACATAATGACAGAAATTGACTCCTACAGTTCTAAGACCACAGGCCAGTCATTTTCAAGAATGAACATTGTGTGCACTGTCTCACACACACAAACTCTCAGTTCAACCAAGTCCACAAACAAAAATATAATCATTTACAATAGCGTTTTTCTTTTACTATGCATGTTACTTAGTGGGACTTTTGGCATTCCTTGCCTTGAACAATCCCCTTCAAATCTGGCTTGTATTCCGTTGTTGCCACTCGAAGCAATTCTTTCACATGGGTGTCAGTCAGAACAGATCGATGCTTTGATTTCACGTGTTTCAGGGTAGAAAACACAGACTTTGTTTGTGTTTTTTTTTTTATGTGCGTGTTCACTTCAATACGGTATTTTCGTCAAATGCACATGTGCGTGAGATGAATATACGGCAAAGTTTCCCAGTAGGGGCAAGATCATTTAAGTCTTAAAAATACCGTATTGAACTCAAGCGAAGCGAACACGCACATTAAAAAAAACACAAACACAAACTTCGATATGAACGTAAGAGCCGCATGAAACCAGCCAAAGAGCCGCATGCGGCTCGCGAGCCGCGGGTTGGCCACCCCTGCCCTAAAATAATTATTATTTATTATCCGGTTAATATTCCATGTCTATCTTACAATAGAAGTTAATCTGAACATCACAGACATACAGAGTTCTCCAGTTGTCTCCAGAAAATGTTATCTAATTTGGATTATTTGCTATAAAACAAGATCTTGGGATCTGGTGAGCATCTGTTAACCGAATCATCCTGCTCCAATGAGCCTATATATTAACGCATTTTTTCAATGACTAGCTCATAATAAACATTTTCCTGGAATTGTAATAATTTATATAGCACACACACAATGAAGAAGAAATGGTATTGGCATCAGATTGCATATCGAATTATTTTGCATCATACAGACAAATAAAAAGTGGGTATAGAATTAAAAATAAACAAAGTACACAATGATAATCCCAACAGGCTTCATTTTCCCATAATCCTTTTATTTCTCAGGAGATTCAGATTCTCATCCATGTTCCTCACACAAAGCTGCATACCTTTATTTTTAAGGTCACTGTAGTTAATGAATAATCAATTTGCAAAATAGGTGATTAATTAACTAAGAGTTTAAATTCTTTAGTTGATAAGCACCACCTCAAAATTTACCGAAAAAAAAAGTACTAAAAACACAAAAGATTTCCCTAACATCATCTACTCGCTGACCAGATTACAAGTCAGATCTAAAGATAATGCATTTTATTTTGCAAGCCAGTAGAGGCTACATAGTGCACTACACGACCATTAGAACATCAGACGTTTCTGCAAGGCATGATATTGATTAACTGAGGTTTCCACTCATGGGAAATCACAAGTTAATTGCTTGGAACAAAGAATGTATAATAAGATTGTTTTTTTTTCTGATAGTAAAGCAGTAGTCTTCGGCAAATCAGATGTTTAATACCCATTTGAAAGTGTTTGAGAGAAGACCAACAAAATAATTCTCCAAAAACTCAGCACTTTGGTTTCTAGTTTCAATCCCATCCGAAAACTTGTTTTTCTATTTTCATAAAATAAATTAAATATACTGTATATTAGGCTAATGTTCAGTAGGCCAAACATACACTAATAAATATAATTTACATTTCATATTAAAAAACGCACAAATTATCGCTTGACTCATTTACCATTTTATTATAAGGTTGCAGTGAGGGAATGGGCGCAAAGTACACACTCTAAAGGCAAGTCTGATTATCTAATTGAATCTAATCTGGGCTTAAAATTAATTTTTGACTAATTCATTTTTAAGTTACCAGCCATTCAGACCTTCTAATGGCTTTAAAACAATAGGAAGATAAATAGATCTCATTACGTCCTTCGATTCTTTACTATTGCTTCAATGCAAATGAACCTGCATGCCATTATTTGTTGCAGGGTGACCAGGATGTCCAAGTAAGTCAGATACCTGCAGATGCTTCGCAATTAAACTGTATTTAATACCTCATGATTACACGAGTAACACATCACGATAGGTGGATTTGTGCTAAATCTGTCCAGGTTCGGCTTACACACTTCCACAGCAAAGTGAGTAAACATCATTTATGAAACATAAGTAACCCAACAAACTGCCTAGAGATTTGACTTATCCATCACGACTGGTTTTTACCTGACTTTTTTGCTTATTGAAATTGTAAACCCTGAACATAATATATAATATAATATAAAATAATATAATGTAATGTAATGTAATGTAATGTGATGTAATATAAAACAACATTGTTAGCCTTGGAAGTGGTAAATGAACTGTGAACACGCACATACTTGTCTGATGACCAAAAAAAAATAATGTGTAAAACAAATTTTTACAATCAACTAAAAAGAAACTGTATCTCAAAACTTCGGGTTCAACTAACTCCCCCCCCCGACTCTGTAAATGTGCTATAAAGTAAAGGCACACATGTTAAAGCTTGTCTGTGAACGCTCGGATTTGCTTGGTGTTTTGGCCCAGTCATGCCCGAGCTCCATCCCGATCACCCTCCTCAGAAACACATCAAAAGTGTGTGATTGTTGATATGGAGATTTTTTTTTGTAAAGATAAATTTATTTCGTGTATTTAGGAAAGAGGAGTCTCCAGTGTCGGCGTGTATCAGTCGGAGGTGATGTTTTGAAGTAATGGTGTTTTCCATCGTGGGAAAGTCTTCATCACAGACGGCCTTGAGCTTTTTTGGTAACATGACAAGCTGCAATTTCTTTTAATGAACAACCTCAAAAGAGAGAGAGATGAGACAGACAGAGGTAGAGACAGACAGAGGGTCATAAGATACAGAGACGGTCTGAAACTGAGAGAGAGAGCGAGAGAGAGTGACAGAAATAGAGAGAGAATGAGTGAAACAGAGAGAACGAGGGCGTGGGAGAGGGAGGATGGTGGAAGAACAATTGTTTATAGATTCTACACAATAAAAGGTAACCGGAAATAGCATCCATTCCTTCTGAAGTATAAAACTCATTTTCATTTGGAGTGGAAGATCTCCTGCTATAGAGCTCGAACCCTGGTAAACACCTCGTCAGGATGAATGTGAACGCTCACTGCACCCCAAGCCTCCTCACCCCACCTACATCAAAACCTGACTTACGAACACCTCTATTTGTGGAGCACAAATCTCCACAAAATCTAGTGGAACATCTTCCCAGAAGAGTGGAGCTTATTATAGCACAAACATTTGCACAGACTTGTGTCCATACTGTGTAAACCCTGCCATTAGATTTTAGGTAGAATAGATCCAGCTAACTGGAGCTGGGGAGAGAAGTGCGGCATGTTTCGAATCCTATTTCAGCAGTTCTTTTGTTTGCAGGAAAAAAACATTAATGTAAGATTTTATCTGAACTCTCGTCTGCATGAATTAAACACGACTTCACAAACAAGCCGCGGTAAAGCCGAAACCAGTTCCTCGCTGGCAGCCATGTGTCCCACTGATAACACGAGCAAAACCAGTCAGCCATAACTGCGATAACGCAGGTGTGAACAATGAGAGCCTCTGTTACAATAAGTCCTCTGGAAGACATTTAAAATTTCACTTGAGACAGCAACTTGCCTGACTGCATGCCTATGGACACTCTCCGAGACTGATCACTTGGACAAGGGGTCATGAGAGTTGATGAGACATATTGGTCCAAAAAATGAATAAATAAAAAACTTCTGACCTTTGATGGTCTTGATTGTCAGGATTTACTTCATCATGTACACAAATAAATAACAGAGGAACATCTAAGGCATTTGGCAGATGTCCTTATCTAGAGCCCTTATCATTACCATTAACTGAGCAGTTGAGGGTTCAGAGCCCAGCAATGGCAGGTTTCAAACTCATGACCTTCTGCTCAATTTCAGTCCCTCAACCAGTGAGAATGGTTTAAGAACTCTATGTTTTTTATGGTTTTTGGAGACACATCCATTTTCCTTTTCTGTCTATGCAACAAACATTTTAAAAGCCAAAAACACACAAGAATTAAACAAGAATTAAAAGAAAGTTCTACAGTTTCACAGAATATCTTCAGGAGAGAAGATATGACCAGACTGCCTCACCCCCACAACAAACATGGGGGTGGATTCTTAATGGTTTGGGGTTGTTTTGGAGAAGGGAATGTTGAAAACTTATTCCGGAAAATGAAAGAAATCATGAATCATGATGTCTCCCATTTCATACTTCGCCGGCATGCAATTCCGTCTGGACCGCGGCTCATTGGATCCAACATTAAGCGAACGATGAGCAAACAGTCGTCTGGAGTGTTATCTATCATGGAATGGCTGCCCAGTCACCGCACCGTGGGATGAACTGGATCGCAAGAAAGGAATCTCCAACTAGTAAAGAACACCTTTGGCAAGTTTTTTTAAAGAGGCACGGCAAACGATTTCAGCGGAATGTTTGGAGAACCGAAGTGTCTGGATGCCGAGAGTGTGTAAAGCTGTTCGTTTACGTTTACGCCATTTGGCAGACGCTCTTATTAAGCGCAACTTACAATTGTCTCATTGTCCCAGCTTAAAGCCTTGCTCAACCCTGCGAGATACTGTACCACCTCCCACAATGTTTGCAGCAGGTCCACGTTTACACAATGAATAAATACGCTTTTCAATTAACCCGATCGTATCTGAGCAGGAAATAAACACTCGGCTTTTGTTTCATTATTAGCTCGTAAGTTCCCGTGAGAAGTTCCAAACAACCAAGAACGACATGTTTGTTCGATCTCAGACAAATAAAGCCGGCCCTGTCGCGACCTTAACCGTTGTATCGTTTTAAACAAATCGAGTTGTGTGAATTGTCGGAAATTTGCAAATGAGACCACAAAAAACATCAGAGTGTGCAAATGGATTCCTTGGGTTGAGCTAAATACTGGTTTTGTTCTTTTTTTTTTTTTTTTTTTACCCACACACATCCGTCATGTCGCTCTACCGGTTTGGCTCTAAATCGCTACCTGAGCTTCTGCCTGTAACTGATACGCTGCAGGTCACATCGGCTGTTGAAGCTTATGAAAATGTAAATCATGCGCCTGAGGTAACTAATGAAGGACCTTCAGGCATACTGTCGTTCATATACGTATTAAACTCACTGTCCACTTTATTAGGAACACTTGTACACTTACTCAATATGTAATCTTTAAGCTCATACATGTCAGAAGCTTTGTTTCGTTTTCATGTCAAACATCTGACATGGGAAAAATAAAGAAGATCAATGTTTGTTCTTTTTTTAATCCTGAAATGCTGCTCAGCATAATCGTAATAAGGGCTTATTGGCTTTAGCGCAGACGTCCTGTCAGCTTCTGATGACTAACGTGAAGATTGACTGAATGTTTTGACCTGCATCTGCATGATTTTATACCCTGAATCTCTTCCAGGAAAATGTGTTTAGTGGAATCAGATTGCCATTGTGGAATATTAATATTAGTGAAGGCACAGAAAGCAGGAATTCAACCAGTTAGTGCAGAGTGAGCAGACTGACAGAAGCCTAATATATATATATATATATATATATATATATATATATATATATATATAAAGCTCAAATACCACTGACTGACTCACTCACTCATCACGAAATCTCAAAAACCACTGAACGGATTGCAATGAAATTTGGAACATAGCTTCCTCTTGGGTCTTAGGTGCTCACTAAGAAAGGGTTTTGAAAAATTCGCCCTGGATTGCGGCTAACTCGCGAAAAACGCGATTTCTCACGCATTGTAAATTCTTTGAAATAACATTACGGATCCTAATGAAACTTACTACATTGTTTCTTAGATGCACGATACAAATTATTTTCAAAGTAGTTTGCCCTGTATCGGTACTACAAAGGGGTAGTACGTTATTTGTTGACGTTACGTTCTGATCTCTGATCATCCAGTCCTGCTCAGTGCTTACTGCTTATTGCCATATTGCTTAGCGTTCTGCCTTCCGTAGCGAAGCACGGGTACTTTCAGCTAGTTCTTATATATAAACTTCTTAAAAAGCCAGAAAGACACGAGAACTGGACAGAGAACTTTCAGTGAAAAAAAAAAGTTCTGTGGAGTCAAAATGGGACATTTTTGTCTCTAACAGAAGAACTTCTGTAAGATAGAGAACAGGAGAGAAGATGTTAGCAGACTGAGGTTGGACATTAATTCCGGGTGAAATTAACCAACATGGCAACCACTCCATACATCATCTCCATGCAATTTCATCTGGACTGTGGCTCAACCAACTACACCGTACACAAGACAATTGAGTCAAAGCGTACGTCCGAGCTTTGGAGTCATCTGGAGTCATATCTATCATGGAATGGCTGCCCAGTTACTGCACCTAAATCCTGTTGAACTGCTCTGGGATGAAGTGGTAAAAAAAACTAGTGAGACTAGTATTCAAGTTTTCAAAGAGGCATGACAAAAATGTCATCTGAATTTTTGAAGAAACAAACTGTTCTTCTTGCTAAGTGAGGATTTTTCAATGAGAATAAAGTCTGGACTTTTACTATATGTATGTAAGACTATGTACTCTATGTATAGTGAAATGGGTATATACAGATACAGATGTGAATATGTACAGTGTAAACATGCACATCTGTCCATCCATGCATGTTGAACGTCCTGTTATGAACCTCCTCACTTCTTCACACTCGGTCATGGAGAATAGCCGTTAGGATTTTAGATATGAGTGAGATCAAAAAATGAAATCTGGGGTGCGCTCGATGTTCCAGTCCATCCTGAAGGCTTTCAATGGGACTGAGGAGGTCAAGGCTCTACAGCAGACTCAGGAGATGTTTTCATGCAGTTCGCTTTGTGCACTTACATCCATCAGGCCAGGAATAGTTCCAGTTGCAGGAAAGGGATATTGTAATTCTACAGCGTACAAACGATTGCTCAAGGCCCTCTGTAGCTGTGATGATCAGGTGTCTACACTTTGTCCAGGCAGTGTAAGAAAGTTGAGGGCAGTAAATAATTGCAGGAAAAATTATGGTTTCAAAAAAATTCTATCCACAAAGATGACCAAGAGCCAAAAAATAGGTATGTGCAGTATGATTAAATAGCATGCAACAAACCATCTATAACACGAACTACGTCATACATCTCCCTGGGTACTTGTAGACTAGGCAGTGCGCTTAGACAGTACAGGGCCTACACTGGTGTTCCTTCATTTACTTCCTGTTTAGTTCAGAGGTATGGAGCCTCCTAGAGTGAAGGCAACAGGAACTCACCTGAGGAACTCCTGCAGGCAGGTATCGCAGAATCTGTGTCCGCAGGTGGACACCTGCACCGGCTCCCGCATCGGCTTGTTGCACAAAGGACACAGAAAGCGGCGTCTCGGGCGCTCGAGAAACTTGTAATCTAAGCCGGGCATGGCGGCGCTCTCCCGCGGCAGCGCGTCTCCGTGAACTCGTCCTGAAGTCCTGGGACACCGATTAGACCGAAAGCGCGTGGAGCTGAGCAGCCGGCCGTGCGCGTGAACGCGGAGCCGCGGCCGCGTGACATTTCCGCCTTCAGAGACACCGAGCGGGGTAAGGTGTAGCGCGAGACACCTGATCGGGTTCCGCCCACTCACCCAAAGGGGGCGGGGCTACCCTGTTTTTTATTTTTATGTATTTCTTTTTTTTTTACCTGAAAGACAACACTGTGCGTGTGTGTGTGTGTGTGTGTGTGTGTGTGTGTGTGTGTGTGTGTGTGTGTGTGTGAAAGACAACAGTTCAACTTAAACAACTGTGTGTGTGTGTGTGTGTG
>JAAIIK010000099.1:2747354-2765317 GCA_014706435.1 Silurus glanis
TGGTTATATGGTATAATATCCTGTTTTGGGTGTATAACAAAATAGGACAATTCTTTCCATTTCATTTCTGTAAAAGTGAATTTATTTGACAGGTAAGAAAAATGAATTCTTTAAATGGATCCACTTATTATTTCCATTAATATTCAACAGAGATATTACATTTGAGAAAAAAACAATGAAATGGAGGACCAATGAGATATAACATGTTTCTTCACAAATATTAGTAATGCATTTTCACCCAGTAGTAAATTTTCACTGACCAGAAATCAAGTGTTACAATGAAGTAGTTAATCCTTCGTTTGGGAGTCGGTTCCAGTACACATGGACTAAAGTACAGTAAAATTACTCAAGCGCTTGATAATTAATTCATTTCCTTAGACATGAGGTCAGAACAGAGTGCATTCGTGTGGACTTTTGAGACTACATCTCCTGGCTAATGGATCTGAGGTACATTTCTGGAATTTTTTCCGCAAAAATGATTTGCATCATCAAGAAATGAGTGGTAAAGGACCTGCAATCATGATGCTGAATTATAATGCTTTTTATGAAATGTATTTGTCATAATGCTCTAAATGTGAATGCTTGGACTTTTTACACACTCAAAAGCAATGCATACAAAATGTATTATTTAACGGTTTACATGAAAAAAAAACGAAGATTGTTCACTTTTTGATCGGTAAAATGTTTGAAATGGTGATTTCCACCCCATTTTGGTCACATGACAATCCCCACCCATGAGCCAGCGCTTCCTTCATACAACAGCTAATAACCAATTTCCCTCTACCCTCTTCCACGTACGTGAATTCACAGACACAGGATTAGTGTCCAGGACGTATATCTATAAAATCATTGTTACTGTAACGTCAGTGATAATGTTGTCAGTTAGAACGGTATAAACAATTTCTGTAGAAATGTCCAAGATGTCTTAATGGTTTAGCACCTTTCCATGGGTCATACACACCCTGGTGCTGCACCTCAGTGTTTGATGGCACAGACGACACCAAAGAAAAAACCTTAACTGGACCGTGTTGGGTTTCTTCTCCTAAATCTAAAGCATAATTGTCAGATGTTTCCTTATTTATTTATTCATGCAAAGAAAAGGACACAATGCATTGCTTGTGAACGTTACAAAGCCCTGTTTCCACACTAACGGTACTACGTGCTAAACGTGAAATGATTTATTTTCCTTCATAAAAATCGTCCTGATTAAAAATGAAATAAAAGACTATAGACTTCAGTCAGGCCAAGCTGATGTAAGAGAGTGCATCACAGATTAGCGTAGCATTAATATTAACGTCAGACTGGAAAATCGTTGATCAGCGTGCACTGAATTTGGATCCTTCGTTAGATGCAGCACTGAGGTGATTTAAGGCAAGAAGCAGCCGGTATAAGAAACCATCCCGGTTGCTTTACTCAGAACCAGAGATAAATTCCTGGCGATAGCTGTCGTCTCTCAGTCAGAGAGGAATCTCTATAAAGAAGAGAAAAGTTTATCAGTCATTCGTATTAATGTTGTCTATCACACTTTGCCCATGTGTCATAATCATCTCAGATGTTTTTTTTTTTTTACCTGAATCATCACGGCAGCAGCGACGACCAGCAGAGCCATTACGGCCATGCGAGCTAGCTTGCCCATCTCCACCTGTTTGAGGATGAAGAAGCGAGCCCAGTCCAGTTTCTTGGCTGTGTGTGGCGGGTAGCGCATATTGTTCACTCCTTCCATCTTCAGCTGCTTGATGAGGCAGCCTCGCAGGTGACTCAGCTGATCAAAGGTAAACTTGCCGTGGTAGCAGCCCATCCCGCTGTTGCCTGCAGGGGGCGACAAACTCCTTGTGTTTAACCTCAACCTACTCTAAAAACAATGTCTCTGAAAATCCCTGAATACAAATATTAAAATTCCTATAGATATTGTGAAAATGTTGAAGTGTCCGGGATTTAAGCATTGAGCCAGTCATAGTCATCTTCCAGAGTTCGTATCCGACATAAAAACTATATTTAAAAAAATCTCAAAACTCAAAAAATGCAAAAAAACTTATATGACAAATATCTCAGCTCAGTATTTCTCAGCTTCAGTGCTCCACAAAAATGATGCCACCACAAGAGTCTCTGAATTGCTCAAATGCTTTCTAGTAATAAACTCTCTGGACTGAAATAGAGTCAAGTAATGACGGATGAATAACACTGAGGAATGCTGGGACTGTGTGAAATCTGAGCGTCTGCTTACCAACACCACCGAACGGCAGAGAGCTGACGGAGAAGTGGACCAAGCAGTCATTGGCCAGGACGCCGCCGCTGGATGTCTCTGAGATCATACGCTTGATGAGCTACAGCAGAGAAAGAGAACAATCGATCATTTTGAAATTCCCTAAAATGATACCTGGTGATTGTTTCATGTGACTAGTTAAAAAAGAAGGTCACAAGCTGTGTGTATATGTAGTTCCTCCGAAGAACGCAGCATAACTACAATTAGAGGTCAACCGATAGTGGATTTTACCGATATCGATCGCTAGGTTGGCTCGTACTTGCCGATAACCGATTAATCATCTGATTTATAAAAAAAAACCCACTCCATGTAAAATAGTACTGGAATTTATTACAAGAATAAAAAAATCAGTACTGAATCATAAAAATTCTTCTTCTTCTTCTTTCGGCTGCTCCCATTAGGGGTCGCCACAGCGGATCATCCATCTCCATACCACCTGTCCTCTACATCTGCCTCTTTCACATCAACTACCTGCATGTCTTCCCTCACCACATCCATAAACCTCCTCCTTGGTCTTCCTCTTTTCCTCCTTCCTGGTGGCTCCATCCTCAGCATTCTCCTACCAATATAACTCATGTCCCTCCTCTGCACATGTCCAAACCATCTCAATCTCGCCTCCCTCACCTTGTCAACAAAACATCCTACATGGGCCGTCCCTCTAATAAACTCATTTCTAATCTTGTCCATCGTCGTCACTCCCAACGAAAACCTCAACATCTTCAGCCCTGCTACCTCCAGCTCCGCCTCCTGTCTTTTACTCAATGCCACTGTCTCTAAACCATACATTGTGAATCATAAAAATTAGATAAATGAAATAAATATGAATATATTAATTAATAAATATAATTATATAATGAATAAACAGTAAGTAATACACTAATACTTCGGTACTCATCAGCTGCGGAACTCGTCAAATTATGCTTACTCTCTCTGAGCAGTGCGTGTAAAAAAAAAAAAAAGAAAGAAAAAAGATATTTGCTTCTAGAGGCCGCTGTTGTAATGACAATGTACAGCGGACAATTCCAGCAATCAACTAGGCAACCAACTAGGCATCTAGCCAACATCAGTATTGACTCTCAGCTGAAAAACTCATGAGAGCTTTAACATCTACACCCATCTAACTGCCCTCAGCTGGTGTATTCTGGGGGTGTGTTCTTCTAAACAAGCGCTGATTAAAACACCTCAAATTTCCCCTAGAATTTTTACAACAATAAAATGTATACCACAGTGCCACCTGGTGACTGCTAAATGCATAAAGTGTCTCATATTGCACACATCTCGTAGTACTGTATCTACCTTGTTGTCTGAGCTGAAGACGTAGAGGGCCAGAGGTTTCTCTCTCTGGTTGATAAAGTCGATAGCCTCGTCCACACTGCCAACACTCAGGATAGGCAGAAGGGGTCCAAAGATCTCTTCCTGCATGACCTTTGCCTCGGGCTTCACTTCTCTCAAAACCGTTGGAGCTGTGAGCAAAAGTACATGCTTGAAAAAAATTAGGTTTTGAACCAGTGTGGCCATAAAGAAGTTACCATTCTCCTGTTGCACCATTCCAAAACGAATGCACTATGCGTTTACCGATGTAGCACTCGGATTCATCATTTTCTCCTCCTATAGCCACAACGCTGTCCTCCATCAACGCCATCACTCTCTTGAAATGGCGCTGGTTGATGATGCGTCCGTAGTCCGGGCAGCTTTTGGGATCTTCTGTGTAGAAGTCCTTAAAAGAACAACAACAAAAAAAACATAAAGGCGTCCCCAAATCCAGTGACGTGCATGTTTCTGAGGTCAAGTGCGATGTGTGTGAATGAATTCTCAATGCTCTCGTATGTCCTTTGATACGCCTCCATAACAGGACACCGTGCATGAAGCAATAAATATGACAAATGCTGCATCAAATACACCAATCAGGCGTAACATAATGGCCACCTGCTTTATATTGTGTTGGTCCCCGTTTGCTTCACAAAACAGTCCTGACACGAACATTAACAGCATGAACTTCTTCAGCAGTTTGAGCTACAGGAGCTCGTCTGTTGGATCGGACCACACGGACCAGCCTTCGCTCCTCACGTGCATTAATAAGCCTCTTGCGCACATGACCCTCATAACCCTCAAAACATTCACCACTGTAGCTTCCTTGGAGCACTTTTGATGGATACTGACCACTGCAGACCAGGAACATCCCACAAGAGCTACAGTTTTGGAGACGCTCTGACCCAGACGTCTAGACGTCACAATTTGGCAATTTTTCCTGCTTCTAACATCAACTTTGAGTACAAATTGTTCACATGCTGTCTAATAAATATATCCACTCACTAACATGTTCCATGATGAAGAGATCATCCGTGTTATTCACTTCACCTGTCGGTGGTCATAAAGTTATGCCTGAGCATACCGAGCTTAATATGTTTTCAAAAAATATATTGTATATATTTTGTATATAAAATTATATTGTAAAAAATATAATTTGTATCTAAAAAATAAACTGGGGTTATTGGGGAATTGGTCGCCCAGTGGTTAAGATGTTGAACTTCTGATTGGATTGTCATGAGTTCAGCCCCCAGCATCACTAAGATGCCACTGCTGGGCCCTTGAGTGAGGCCCTTAACTTTCAACTGCTTAGTTGTATATATGATATAACACTTGGTCTGTATAAAAACATCTTCCAAATTGCAGTTCAATATTTTCATTTACAGTTCTTTCTCTCTCTCTCTCTTGTTTATCTCTTGCTTTCTCATCCAAAATGCCTTTGTGCAACACATGCAGCTCTGTTAGACGTGTCTCATTCGATTTATTCATGAGGTTCTGAGGTTCAGAGCTGCATTACTGCTGATTGTATGGTATACTGGATTTATTTATATCATAAGCGACGCACTTCTGTGACATTATCAGGTTTCCACACCGGACGTATTAGACTGGACATCGTCGAGACGCTTTTATCAGAGTTAAAAATGAAGAACAAGTCTTTTCAAGGCCACTGAGTACGGACCGCCATGGTTACTCGAAGGTGTATACCTGGATTAATTGTAAGCTTACCTTCACGTTCTTCTTTATCTCTTCTATTACTCTGTCCTGGATGCTCGGGTCACAGAGAATGTAATCGGGTGCGATGCAGGTTTGACCACAGTTTGTGTACTTTCCCCAAGCAATACGTCTGTGAAAGTGTAAAAATCGTTTACTTCCTGCTTGGGAAGCAGGTGAACTATAGATTTAGAACAAGGTAAGAATACCTTTATGCTTGGACTCACCGACAGGCAATGGAAATGTCGCAGTTCTTATCGATGTAGCAAGGACTCTTTCCACCCAGCTCCAGAGTAACAGGGGTTAAGTGTTTAGCGCCTGCCTCCATGATCAGTTTGCCCACCGCGCAGTTACCAGTGTAGAAGATGTGATCGAATCTCTGCTTCAGCAGCTCCTGAGTCTCTGCTACTCCACCGGTAACCACCGGAAACATCTCCTGAAATACCCAGAAAAGGTATTATGTGAAACCTACACATCAGAAGAACTGTTCCTATTAACTAGATGTCGACTGATAGTGGATTTCACCGATACTGATAGTTAGGTTGGATCGTACCTGCCGATAACCGATTTATCAACTGTTTTTTTAAAAATGGATACTGGACAAATAAACAGACAAACATAACACTCCATGTATAAATAGTACTAAACTTTATAGAAAAAAGTACTTAATCATGAAAATGTGCCAAATGAAAATAAATCTATCAATAATAAATATAATATAGCGCTCTCTGTGCATCGAACAGTCACACGTAAAAACAACGAGACTGCAGTGTCAGTGACTCACCTCTAGGGGCACAATGTCATAATGACAGCGGACTATATCGGTATAGATTTTTACCAATAGCCTATAGCTCCAGCAATCAACTACTGGCACTGATTAATCTGCACAACCGAATAATCAGTTCAATACTATTTGTCAGGAATGCAAATTATTGGTATGCCTCATAGGTGCATGTCATTATCCGGTTTATTTCTTTAATACCACAGCAGCCAATTACAACAATTACACAACCATGTCATGCTTCTAAACCGTTCACATTTCCAATTTTTTGGACTTCTGGATGGATATTTTTGTAAACTAAAGGTAGTTTTATCTGTTAACGCTCTATATCCTGTTAACATGGGCACAGAAAAAAGATTGTATACGCACTAAAAAATTGCAATTGCATGCAAACATTTATTTATTTATTTATTTTTCTTATTCCAATTTTAAAAGGAAAAAAAAGGTAAAGATTTATAAAATTTCAAATATTTATAGTAAGTTAATTGTCTAAAATGTCCAAAGATTTGCTCCATGTTATCAGAAAACCTTTACTCAAACAACTAAAGCATCCGTTTTTCCCTCTAAAAGGTCTGAAACACAGATTTTTCATTAGAGAGCTTGTAACATTTCTTTCAAACCTTGTCGATGTACAATGGCAGAAGATTCTCCATCACTTTGGAGGTGTGGACACACACTTCTGAGGGCTTAATGACAACAGCATTACCTTAAAAAAACATCAAACAGGTTTTTCAATTTGAAAATAACTTGAAAGTGCTTCATGAAATAAAAAAAAACACATATACACTGATTGTGAGAATCATGAATTGGCATTTCAGTTGCTGAACTCCATCTCACGTGTGCTAATTTCCCACACAAACCCCCCTGCTGTGAGGTTTCATGCAGTGCTGTTATTGTGATCGTTGCTACAGAAACTGGCTGCTCAATGAAAGTTCATGTCAGAGTTCAGACCCCGCCTGAGTTCGCTCTGAAGGTTCGATAACGCTGCAACCTTGCATGCAACTAAAAGATCGTTGCATCTACCTTTCACCTGAATGATAACAGGAGGGAGGAAACGTGACGTGTACTCTGATCTATTAGCAAACACAAGACTGGGCTAAAGTACGAGAAAGAGCAAATGAACTCCTGCACAGAGAATTACTGCATCAGTGGGACGATAAAATCTTCCACTCTGCAAATATATTTTTTATTCATTTTTTGCACCAAAAATTACTTTTAACACAAAAAGCATTCAGACTATAAATGCTTAATGCGTAAATTCTTAGATGAGCCAGTAGGTGGCGGTATTATTACCATTATTATTATTATTATAATTAATGTTTTTTTTTTTTTTTAAAAGCACAATAAAAGATATTAAATGACCATGTAATTATTATAATTATTATCATTGTCATATATAATTGTTATTAATATTATTGATAATATTTTAATTTACAAAAATTCGGAAATATAATAGCTATTATTATTATTATTATTATCATTATTAATATTTTATATTATTTTTAAATACAATTATAATCAATTATTATAATCAAAATTTCTTTGACAATGATTTTAAAATACCAAACCAGGTGTATTATTATTATTATTATTATTATTATTATTAATAAATATTATTATTATTATTATTATTATTGTTGTTGTTGTGGAAAGGGATCATTTCAAATTAAAACATAAAGAAAACACCATGCAATGTGTTTACTTATATTATATTATATAAGAGACCCGTCTTTATTTCTTACTTAAGTTAGTATTGCTCTGTAATTAAGAAAAAGTACTTATCTGATTAATCGAGGGACTAATCGGTAGAATAATCGATTACTAAAATAATCGATAGATGCAGCTCTAATTATTATTATTATAATTTACATTATTAATATGTTGTATTGACAAATTCTTTATTACCAAATATTATTATTATGTCTGTATTATTGTAATAATAATAATAATAATAATATTATTATTATTGCAATAATAATCATTATAATGATTTTATATTATTATTATTATTATTATAATTAATTTTCTAAATTCTGTAAACAATTTTTAAACATACAAACAAACATTTATTAAAGCTCAGTTATTCTTAGAGTGTACTTATTAATGGCACAGTGAGAAGAGTTTTGTTTGCAAAGGGTGGCAACTAACCAAGCAACAGTGTATTAGAGACAGTGTCACGAGTGTGTTTACAGGCTACGTGAGTGTTCTGGAGCACAATGTATTATAAATATATGCAATATATGAGCTCATCTATGGCCACACACTGAATAGTACACTAACATCTGTTAACACCAGTATTATAGTAATGTCTTTCTATTTCATATATATTAATGTTGCCTGACCTTTAAACGACCTTACACGAGATGCCAACGTCCCTTTATAGCCCTGAAGGACTTTGTTCTTTTGACTTGGCCACAAAAGGCCATTTTGTAAGAGACGCATTCTGATTGGTCCTTTTTAACATTAGCATTGTTACTTGCTGAAGAAGCAGAAGTTTGTGCTGAATGGAATCAGATTTCAAAATTCTGTTTTGTTTTATAAAGAGCGGTGTAAGTTTTGTGTCTGCTGATAGGGCACCTGCAGCGATGGCTCCGATCAGTGGTTGGATGGTGACGGCCCAGGGGTAATTCCAGGCCCCGATAATGAGCACCACTCCCAGTGGCTCAGGTTGAATGTAGACCTGATCTGATATAGTCAGCAGGTTTTTGGTCACAGGCCTTGGCATGGCCCACTCAGCTAGCTTGCTGATGGCCATGTTGATCTCTCCCTCCAGACCCAGGGTCTCGTAGAGCGGTGTGCCGAACTCACTCTGCCAACAGAAACAGTCGAGCTGAATATTAGATCAAATTCCTCAAAATGACAGAAATCCCGGGACAAACAGTTTTATATAGCCAGAGGTCTCCAACATTTCGTACATCACGGACCTGTTTCACTTTGGAAATATTATTACGAACCGGCTCATTTTGTTTAACATAATTTCAATTCATTTGAAGCCTACTGTCGTGTTCCTTTTCTACTAAAATAGTTCAAACACTGCCTGGAGGTATATTTTGGCTCATTATCTTGAAGTAGGAGGTGAAAAATGTTCTAAAACGTCTGACTCATATTTATATATTTATATATACAGTACACTGCAGTTCAGTGCACAGTCAAAATGCAAACTCATTAGCGAATCTAATCTCGATCTCTTCTTATTACACACATGGGGTTTGGAGCACGTGACCTGCCGTAGAAACGCAACCGTATTTCAGATATGAGTCATATTTGCATTTTACAGGCTGCTTTACTTTTTCCCCTTTTCAGTGCATGTCTCGCTTTCCATTATCACCATCACCTGTTCTTTTCTGACCTCCTCCAGTAAAGATACTTTCGAAAGAGATTTGTGTAACACTCATGTTAATAATTAGCACACGTGTGAAGTGTCGAAATGAAGATATCTGAAATCGTAAAGAACAAAATGCACAATAAACGACCATATCTATGGGTATTTCCCCAGAACGTCTACTATTGGGTTGCGACCCGATGGTTGGGATTGGGAGTGGTAGATTAAGTTATAGATAGACAGCTACATTTACATTACAACACAGTGAGATTCATTCTTATATCATATTCCACTGATGTTGAGAAGCTGGGGTCCAGGGCTTTGGGTTAAGGGCTTTGTTTAAGGACCCTAAGAGGTCCAAGCTTGGCAGTACTGGGGCTTGAACCCCCCAACCTTATGATCAGTAACCCAGAGCCTTAACCATGGTCGCTAGCACTTCCCCATAAGAGACAGTGTATTGAATTGTATTGAATGTATACTGCGCAATGTAGTTGTTCAAGTTCAGCTAAAAAATTAATGATTTAATAATGACACCTAAACATATTATTCTGTGTTAAATTAGAAATATGAGCACTTATTTATTACTTTATTTATGTGGTAACATTTATATTAGCTGGGAATGTAAACAAGTATGTTATGTAAATTAAGTATTCAAAATACCAAGTTAATATTTATAAACAAGTTTGTTAAATTACCACACGATTTCAATTTAGCTACATTTTTTTAAATTATCTAGTACATTGATTAGCTAGTAATATCTTGTAAATGAGTTTGTTAGATTAGTTAACTAGTTATGTATGTCATTTAATTAATTTGCTAGATTCGGTTTTTTTTTATTTTATTAATTTTTTTATTAGAGGCAGTGCAATGATTAAGGATCTGTTCAGAAGATCAGGGATTTGTACCCCAATCACACCCAAGTTGCTACTGTTGGGCCCTAGTGCAAGACTCTTCGCCCTCAGGGGAGTATCCTGGCTGACCCTGTTTTCTGGGATATGTGAAAAAAAACTAATTTCATGGTGCTGTGATGTTTATGTGACAAACACGGACTGGTTCTAAACGTTTAAGGCAAGTTGTGTCTTGAAAATGAGCTTGTTATGTACATAGCTAGTCATGTCTGGTAAATTAGCTTGTGAAATTTGCTAGCAAGTCCAAGTTTGTAATTTAGTTTGTTACGAATGATTCAGCTAGTTAAGAATTGTAAATTATGTAGTTAAATGGATTATATAGCTCGTATTCATTTCCGAGTTAATCAAGCTAAACTATATTTTACAACTTTTAACAGTTGATTTCTTTCATATCCATGCGCCTTTTCAGATAAATCCAATAAAACATCTAAAGATCGTTTTCTGCTCCAGTTCACTATAACTACACTATTATATAATCAATCATTCACTTGTATTATATCATTCTCTTATAACCTGGGTGTTTTGCATTCATGTGGGATTCTCATGCTTGAAACTTTCATCCATTAGGGGTTCAAGAAGAACGTACAACATTCACAACTATTCCATTCACTTCGATGAAAAGTATAATATGTACGATATGTCACATGTTCAACAGGAAGTTGCATCAGCTGAACTGGTTGATGATCACATGAAGGTGAAAAGAAAGTTCTCTTATTCTTTTTCTACGTTTTTCAGTTGTACTGTCCAAAAAGGTCACTTTGAGAGTACAGGTTTTATTCTTTAAAATGTATTATAATAGAAAAGTTTGTATTTATTCTAGCATAATACACGATAATTACATCAGGACAATGTTGTTGACGAAGTTGTCGATGTCTTTAGCATTGATGTTACGACATTTTTACAAATTTGTGTATTTGTTCATTCTAAGGAAGTGCTAAAGAAGATAGTTTAAGTGTTCACTGATAAGGTGACCAAATGTTTTTTTTTTTTTGTAATAGCGAAACGCATGTTTTTGTAGCTGCAGTGTTGTGAAATGTGAATATAAAAGAGAGATTGAAAGAGAGATTTTTGAGATTGACAACAGCTAAATGGCACCTTGTTGAGGTCCTTCTTGAGAGCATCTGCGATTTCCTTCTGCCTCTCCACAAAAAGGCGCTGGAGGTTCTTCAGCTGGGTGATGCGGTACTCTAGCGGCTTGGTGCGGCCGGTTTGAAAGGCTTTCCTGGCACGCTCCACGGCCTTCTGCTCTTGAGACATCCTGTGAAAAATGGGAGAAAAAATTATCTCACTATAGCTCTATTTTTGGCACATTCTAAGCCCTTACTTCATTCTTGTGAAGCCAGCTGAGGAGGAATTCCCATCGCTTCGGGCAATGCCTCACGCAAATCATAGCGAACGTCTGTTTGAACGCATTAAAAACCTGCAGCAGGTTCAGGCTCATACAGATTTCTCTCATGTAACTACAAACCAGTAATTAGTGAGTAACATGTTACATGCCATATTCCACATTTCGTCCCAGCGTGCTGGTATAATAGCCTCCACTCTTCTGGGAAGATGTTCTACTAGATTTTGTGGAGATTTGTGGAGATCCATTCAGCTATAAGGGTGTTGGTAAAGTCAGATTCTGATGTAGGTGAGAAGATGAGGAGGCCAGAGCTCTATAGCTGGAGATCTTCCACGTAAGCCCATGTAAACCATATCTTTATAGAGCTGGCTTTGTGCACGGGGGCATTGTCATGTATTGTACAGGTTTGGGTCTCCTAGTTCAAGTGAAGGGAAAATTTCATGCGCTCACATCCAAAGACGTCCTGTACAATTGTGTCCATCCAACCTTGTGGTAACAGTTTGAGAAAAAAAAAATCACATATGGCTGGAAAGGAGGTTCCCAATACTACTATATAGTGTATGACAATATAATAATATAGCTATTGTGCTGAAATATACCATAAACTAACATTGAATTTTCAGTGAAATAGCAGCATGCTATTTAAAATTAAAACCTGTACAAGAAAAACATTTTATTTTACTTATGAAATATAAATTTTGACTTGCAAAGTACTTGTTATAACCTCGATCCTCTTTTACTTCATATTGTTTCATAATAAAGATCAAATGCTTTCAAAATGTGCATGAAATGAAAATATGGGCAACGTAATATTTGTAGTAACACAGGCAGTAAATTAGGTGGTAATTTAATGTAATGTACTGAAGCTAGTAAAATTTGCTATATTTGTTTTTTGTGAATTAGTTTGGTAGTTTTGCTTGCTAATTACATTTTCTAAGGATTAGTTACATTTGCTTGTATGGTAAAGTCTGTAATTTACTGTAGTTTGTTAGGAGAGTTGTTTTGTAAAATTAGCTGTTTTTTTGTTGTTGTTTTTTTTCAAAGTACAGTTTTGTGAATTAGCGTCTAAGACGACAGCAAGTCTGAATTCTGCTTGTAATCATCATGCAATTCATTTGATCTTAATGTTTCGCTAGTAAAATTTTCTAGCAAGTCAGGTTTTGAATGACTGCTAGATTGCACAACTAAATTTCATAAATTTGTTTGAGCAATTAGATAATGTTTCATAAATGACCCAGATATTGAATTTGAATTATTTCCTAAAAATTGTGAATTAGTCCCCCCATCAAGTGAAATTATTTCCATACGATTGCTCGGTTTTTGCTTTGTTATCTAGTTAAAGCTATTTACTCTTGAATACTGGAGTACATGAACGTTCACGTGAGTAGATGTTTGCCTCTACAGCTTATAACTGGCTTATAACTGCGTACTATTTCATAATATCAAGTGCAGTTTCTCAACCTGGAAAAGATCATTGAACTTTTAGAGCTTTCAGGGTGGAGAAGAAGCTTAACTAACTCCTGGGTTCTGGAACACTTCTCATTTCAGCCTGACTTCAACATTTCAACACTCCACATGTTTCATAATGCAGGAGCAGGATCAAGATCAGGATCAAGATCAAGATCAGGAGGAGCAGAAGATAAAGCAGGATCATTCAGGATCAAGATCAAGATCAGCATCAGGAAGAGCAGAAGAAAAAGCAGGATCAGCAGTATACATCCTGCATCTCGAATTCTTTTTAATTCATCACTGAATGGAGTTCATCCTCGGGTTCATGGCTCAATCACGTGACGTTGGTTCGCACAAACAAACTCAGAAGCTGCGTAGCGGAAATCCGTCTGCACCTCACACCGGCTCCGAGAAGCCCCCCAGGCGGTGAAAGAGCACAGCAGGACGGCGTGATATTCTCAATATCGTACACTTGGAATCTGGAAAGTATCTACGGAGGCTTCTTGGCGGTTGATACGTGAACACGTTCTCTTCCCTATTTCGCAGCTCGTCATGAACATAAACACGTCATGTGTCTAATCACGCGGAAACAAGGAACATAGCGACCAGACCGAGCAGACTGCAGCGTTACTTATTCAAGTGCATGAACATATTACCCTCCGTCTGTTTCTGTCCTCTTCCTGTCCTCTTCCTGTCTTCTTCTTGTCCTCTCGCCTGGACTTCCAACAGCGGACTCAGTGAGGCTTATCGGTGCTGCTGCAGAGACCAACCATGGGGCTCGCGCTCAGCTCGTTAACGGAATGGGCGGGGCTACGCAAAAGAGGCGGGGACTAAAATCTATCAATCTATCTATCTATCTGTCTATCTGTCTATCTGTCTGTCTGTCTGTCTGTCTGTCTCTGTCTGTCTGTCTATCTATCTATCTATCTATCTATCTGTCTATCTGTCTGTCTGTCTCTGTCTGTCTGTCTGTCTGTCTATCTAAATATATAAAAGAATAAGACATAATGTAGTATACAGTATATACACAACACCATGTATAAATACAAAAGAAGAAAAAAGGAGACCACGAGTTAGTAGTTATGCTAACAAATATATCGCACACAGGTAATATGTTATATGTTGTATATATATATATATATATATATATATATATATATATATATATATATGAAAATCTAACTTAGCTCATAACCATAATGCAAAATCTGTGGACGCTCAATTGATCAATGAATAGAAAAACAAATGCAGACCATGGAAATCAATACAATGCAAAAATATAATAAAATATTTTGATCCTTTCTATGGAGCCCGGTACCAAATGATCCACGGCCAGGTAATTAAATTCAATTAGTTTTTATTTGCAGCCGTACAGAGATAAAGCAGGCATAAAGCTGTATAAAATAATTTATAATTTTAGTGCCTATACGTTTGTTCCTTATAATTGTAAGTTTGTCCCTAATGAGCGAGCGAGTGGCGACTCTGGCAAAGAAAAACTCCTGATATAACATGAGGAAGAAACCTTGGTAGAAACCAGACTCAAGAGGGAATCCATCCTCATCCTCAACGAATGTCCATTCATTATAGTCCCATCGTTGTTGTGGTGAACTGTTCGGTAATATACGCTGAAATGCAGAACTGTTCATGCAACATGTGTTCCTGATTCATTGTGAAGTTTATAATCCAATTGTTTATATTACAGTATTTACAATCCAAATCCATACAACAAAAAAAACCTCCATCTAAATCCTTAATAAATAAAACAAATAAAAAAATTAGGCTGTTTAATAATTTTTTTTTAACTTACAATATGCATTTAATTTTTTATTTCATGCACCTTAAAAATAACAAATGAAGAAAAGATCTGTGTCAATTGCATTTCACAAGTTTTTCATACTTCTCATACACTATATGAAACAGTGGGGAAACCAAAGGTCACCATGTGGGACGTAGTTTGGGCATCTCAAACTATAGCATAAATTTTACCTTCAGTTTTGTGTGAAAATCCTTAAACACCCCACATATTTTACTTAAATACAATAAATAAGATTTTCTTATCGGGTTAAACTCTAAAATCGGAGCAACCACTAAGAGTATCGAGAATCATTAAACATTATTCATGTATTTAATCAGTTGGGGAAAAAAAAAATACATTTTTGCTAGTAAGCTAGATATTGTAAGTTAGGTGTAAATTTGTAAACCGCCCAAAATGTAAACTCCTGAGCAAAAAAAAAAAAAAAAGAGTAAAATATACACATAAAATTTTCTTGAAAGCACATCATCGGTCAAGAATTAGCAAGAATTAAAAAAAAAGCGCTCCTGAATCCTTCTGGGCCTCCTTTTGCTCATATTAAGGTTTTGCTCATTGCCATTTTGGGCTTGATTTAGTTAGTTAAATTGTCAGCAATGTAACTATGTAACTACACACACACACACACACACACACACACACACACACACCCCTGATGCTTTATGTAATTTAAAACAGTATAATTTCTTTAAAACTTTTCCAAGAATATTTTGTCTTCATGCTCTATGTTGAGTTTGGTTTCACTAATAATAAACATACATTTGCGAAAACCTTTTATATATATTTTTTTTCATTACTATGTTAATTAGAGTATTAAAAACTTGAAAAGTATTAATTTAAGATACATTTAGAACGGATAAAAATGTGCGATTAAATTGCGATTGATCACGAGTTAAATCATGCCGATCGTGCACTTAATCGCGATTAAATATTTAAATCGATTGACGATCCTGTTATTTATTTATGCTATTAAATTAGCTTGTTTCATTAATTTGCCAGTTAATTTTGAAAATGTTTTCTTTCACTTATTAGGTTAAAAACTAAACGCTGCGATTTGAAAGTGTTCCAATCAGCCAGATGTCCCAGCAAACCTGCATTTTACATTAATAATCTAAATTATAGCATTTCAAATATGATCTAAGGTTTGCATTAGCTCTCAATGAATTCAAATCAATGAAACTCTTCAGCTGCTCTGATCTACCACCATTGCAAAGCAATTCATCTGAATCCCAAACACAGCTATACAAACACATATTTAACACATATTTGTGTGTCCTCACTTGAAGCACTAAACCATCTTTCAGTCAAATTCCCGTGCAATAATTTTGGACCTAAATCAAAGAAATTCTCTCTGCTAGCACTTTCCCCATAAAGAGGGCGAGCTGGCAGGTCGACTTCAGAAGATTTCCAGGAGATATTGGGATGTGTTGCCACATCAAACAGAGCACAGGATTCACGTGTTTGCATATTGTGAAGGAAGAGGAAGCTCTATGGACGTGGCACGTCATGAGCACCAGTGTGTCAGAGCTGGGAAAAAAGTGTCCATTGTGCCAAGATCACTATTTACACACACACACACACACACACATACACACACACACACACACACACACACACACACACACACACACACATATACATGCTTCCCTTGGGAAATATTATTAGAAGGTATAGGATTAGCTTCCACTGTTATGCTGATGATACCCAACTATATATCTCATAGAAACCAGACGAAACATCTTAATTAGCTCGGATTGGATGACCCATAACTTTCTATTGTTAAATTCTGATAAGACAGAGATTTTGCTCATTGGCCCAAAAACTAGTACACAGAAGCTCCAGCATTTCAACCTGCATTTAGAAGGATGTTCTGTAACTATTAGTTCAACAGTAAAAGATCTGGGAGTTATTTTAGAGCAACTTGTCTTTTAAAAATCATATCAACCATGTTACAAAAACAGCTTCTTCCACGTTAGAAATATTGCTAAGCTAAGAAACATGTTGTTTATATCTGATGCAGGGAAGCTCGTCCATGCGTTCATGACCTCCAGACTGGACTACTGTAATGCATTACTAGGTGGATATCCTGCATCATTAATTAACAAGCTACAGTTTGTCCAGAATGCAGCAGCCAGAGTTCTCACAAGGTCGAGAAAATATCACCATATAACCCCAATCTTCTCGTCCCTACACTGGCTTCCTGTTAAGTTTTGAATAGACTACAAACTACTGCTTCTCACTTACAAAACACTAAATGGTTTGGCTCCCATGTATCTATCCAGTCTTCTAACACGCTACAATCCGTCACGCTCCCTGAGATCTCAAAACTCCGGGCTTCTAGTAGTTCCTAGATTAGCAAAGTCCACTAAAGGTGGTAGAACATTCTCACATTTAGCTCCTAAACTCTGGAATAGTCTTCCTGACAGTGTTCGGGGTTCAGACACACTCTCCCAATTTAAGTGCAGATTAAAGACGTATCTTTTAAGCGAGTTCTACACATAACACACATCACATCATAACCTTGTGCTCCAGAACATCTGATCACATGCACATTATCAACTTGTGCTGTTAATATCATGAACAGCAGCTACGCTAATTCCTCTCCACTGCTTCTCTCTACATCCCGAGGCATCCTGAGGTTGCTCCAGCTCCAGTCACGTCCCACCTCATGAAGATTGTGGACCTTTAAAGAAGTAGATGATGCAAACATCCCGAACCATCTAGAGACGTACCAGTGCCAATTGGATCCCACTTCATGTGGAGTTTGGACACTGGACCTCTCTGAGTGTTTAAAGGCTCTGGCATGGAGAAGCTGGTGTTGGATCTGTGATGATCGCAAATGTTGAGCTATTGCTCAGTAGCTCCTAGTTTTATAACCACACATGACTGTAGAAGACTGTAGAAAGATCATTACTCATAATCACACACTCCAGTGCTCATGTCTTGTATTATATCCTCAAACATTATTGTATGTATGGTGTCTATTCAACCTCCTGCTCCTCAAAGCTCCATCAGTGAGCCTCAGGCCATTTCACTGATCTTTATATATATATATATATATATATAT
>JAAIIK010000099.1:2770869-2784569 GCA_014706435.1 Silurus glanis
CATCAAAGCAATACCTACAAAGCAATGCTCTTCCGATCTGTGACATCAAAGCAATACAGAATATATGAATAATATATAATGTATTGTTTTGGGAGAGCATACACCACATCTAAATGAAAAATAAATAAAATAAAAATAATTCAAGGTTATTAAAAGGCTTTACACCTTTGCAGTAATCTGGATGCTAAAACTGCATTTTTTAGGTTTCTCGACCAAAAACTGAATTATGTTTCATACAGAAAGTACGTACCTCTCATCATAATCGAAATCCAAATCATCCCAAAACGATGAATGGCTTTTCTTGTATCCTCGGCCTCTGCTCCTTCCTCGTGTACTCGGAACTTGCGAAAGCGAACGTGAAGCAGAAGAATGAGCTACGGAGCTCAGGTACAGCCGTCCCACAATTGCAGCATCAATAGGAGGTTTGATGCCCACCCAGTCTCTGGAAATAAAGCGTGGTCCTTTGTGATGTCCTGAAACTGTTGTGTGTATGTCACACAGGACAGAAGAGACAGGAGACAAGTTAATAACATTTGTATTGATTAATATAAGAAAGTCTTAAAGTGGGCTCACTGTCTGGGAAGAGCAACGCGAACAGGTCATCCGTGTCGTCGTTACAGTACAGGCCAGTGTAGTGAGTGAAGAGGACGGACGGCGAGGCTTTGGTCATGCGGACACAATCCTCGTGCGACGGCTGGTGCTTGAACTCGTACTGGTAATAACGATCACCTACGAAAACAGTAATAATGAGATGGCACCGCTGTCGTGCAGCACAATTGTACAATTTCAACTTTTTTTCAGACTTTATATAGAGGTACATCACGTCTCTGTGTCTGAGGATTCATACACTGTAATATAGTGGTGGGCCGTGCATTTTACACCTGCTGTCTTATCTCTTTCAATACACCTCTTAATTAAATCATTCGATTTTTGCATGTGCTGTTTCAACATCCCATGCCACATTTAGTCCCCATTTGCTGTTATAATAATCTTCATTCTTCTGAATAGATGCTCTGCTAGGTTTTGGAGTGTGCTTGTGGAGATCTGTGCTCATTCAGCCAGTTTTTAAAGCCAGGTACTGACTTGAGGGTGTGGGTGAGAAGGCCTGGGGTGCGTTCACATTCATCCCTAAGGGTGAATTCATCAATAGGGTTGAGGTCAGAGCTCTATAGCAGGCCATGCAAGATGTTTCACACCAATGGAACTGGCTTTATACACAGAGGAATTGACATGCTGAAACAGGTGTGGGTCCCCTAGATGAAGTGAAGAGAAAATTACACGCTACCACAACCAAACACGTCTTATACAATTGTTGGCCTCTGACTTGGTGGTAACGTTTTGGGGAGGAAGTGCGTATAGCTGGCAAAGGCAGGTGTCCCAATACATTTGTCAGTATAGTGTGTGTACAGTGTATATGCTGGGAAAGAACTGGCTTGTGAGTGGAAAAAGAAGAAAAAGCCTTCTGCATACTTGAAGCACATAGCATACCAGGATACAAATCCAGAATGCTGAAAGTGAATTGTTCAATCGCTCGTTGCGTACACACCTTTAAAGAAATACACTCTCTCCTTTTTGTGATGTGCCGAAGCAGGAACAGCAAATGCGGCATCCACGTCATCCGGAATGTTCTCGAACCCCACTGAGATATTTCTGGGATAGTCTTCATCCAGGACATCGCCTTCGAAGCGCCAGTACTTGTTACCCTGTGTGACGTTATACACCAGATCAAGTGGAGATTTTCATTCCTTAAATATATTTTTAATTTATTATAATCTAAATTGTTGATGGCTGGCTGAAAGTGTACATTCAGAGATTTGCTTTATGAAACATTTTAAATTACTTGAAATGTCTACAATGAAAAATGTGAGCACAGTGAATTATAAAACTGCATTGTAATGTTAAGTTTTTTCAGGACAATTATTTATTAATTTAATGATTAAATCAATACATATAGTCAATATAGTAGTGTTTAATAATTAAGTAATTAATTAATTAAGGAACCATAGGTGATGGTATGGTTATGTAGGGGATGTGTATGGTTATGTAGGGGAGGAGGATGGATATGTAGGGGATGTGTATGGTTATGTAGGTAATGTGTATATTTATTTAGGTGATGGTACGGTTATGAAGGGGATGTGTATGGTTATGTAGGGGATGGGGATGATTATGTAGAGAATGGACATGGTTATGTAGGGGATAGGTATGGTTATGTAGGGGATGGGTATGGTTATGTAGGGGATGGGTATGGTTATGGTTATGTAGGGGATGGGCATGGTTATGTAGGGGATGTGTATGGTTATGTAAGGGATGGGGATGGTAATGCAGGTTTTGTGTTTAGTTCTCTGACCAATTTAAATTATGAGCTGTGTCTAATGTCTTGTAGTGAAAAAGTGATAGAATTCTGGAAGATCATTATGTACCTTGAATATATAACTCTTCCCCTGGCAGTTAATTCGAGTAAAAGCAGCATCAATAGGCCCAGAAATACCCCAAACATCCTTTATGAGCTTGGGGTAACCCGGCATCACCGATTTCTCATCCAGTTCAAAAATGTATTCACCTACAGTGTAGCACACAAATTACAGCCATGAGTTCAGTGCACAATCTTACACAAACTGTGGGTGAATTTTCTTCTGCAGATAATAAGAAAAATCATCATCATAGCCAGTAATCTCACCCCTGAAGGCATAAACCGATCCGTTCTTTATCTGCAGGAAGGCATCAAAAGATTTCCCACTGCAGGTTTCTCCCTCAGGTTCGGTAATCAATGCAGAGCTAGTTGGAGCCACGCTGGGACTCGCTGAAGAAGTCAAATTCTCCTCAGGAATGTCAAAAACATCCCCACGACTAACTAGAATGGAAACACAGATCAACCTTCAATTTGATTCTTAACAACTGTAAAATGTACTACGTGCAGTCGTGGGTTTCCCCGAGCACTTACCTTTGGTTCGGCAAGTTTTATCGTAATCTACACAGCAGCTTTTGTAGTACTTGCAAAAAGTGTCACATTGGCATTTCTGTAATTTGTCAAAGCCATTCTGACAACGTCCGACGCACGATTCTATAGTCACAGACAGGAAAAGGGCATTTTGGCAGCATTAAAGATATAAATGTAAGCTGTAGGTAAACCCTCCTTTACACTATATCAGGAATTTCACAGAAAATCCACTGAAAATCGAACAAAAATTATAATTTATGTCAATACGTTGAGAAAATACCACCAGAAGATCACAAACAAATGGAGACTGGAGCTATTTGGGTAAAAAAAAAAAAAAAACCAGAAGAAAACAAACGACCCTGAAACCCTATGTGTTAATGAATGCATATTCATTATTCAAGAATATTCAAGGGCATTCAAGTCAAAATGGGACATCTGAGTTTATAGAATAATAGAACAAATTATAAAGAGTGGAAACGGCACATTGAAACTGAATCTACATGCCTGCTAGATTTTAACTAATGCCTGAAAATATTCGGCATAGAAAGATTTGTCAGTACGTCTGAACCATCCTAGGACATTCTGCTTCACTTTGTCATCAGTGCTAAAATGCTGATCTCTGAGGAACTTGTCGACTATCCAGGATCAGGTGTTCCATGCGATGTTCACACTGCTGTGGGCTGGAAACCAACACGACTGGGATCGTCACTGACGGACTTACAGTGTTTACACCATTAAAGTTTAGTCTTACTGCGGCTGATAGTCTACAGTCTTCTGTAGATACGCCTTCGTTCACGAGAAAATCTTCACCACATGCTGTTCTTCACACTGTTGTATACCATCATGATTAGCTTTCTCTGGATTGGTCTACGTCATGCGCACCTCATCAGTAATAGGACACACTATCCACTTGCTACTGCGTGTAGTATCGAAACGCTAGCATCCATTTTTATACCTGTAAAATTAAACGGCGTGGTTTGACTTGAATGTACTTAATTTGTCGGCATTCTTTCTTGTTGTTATAACTGAAACGGAAAGTGGTTTTAGCTAGCTATAATGTAAAGTTGCTAAATTGTTACAAAAAAATAGTATTTAAAGCTAATTATTATTCGAGTAGCCGAAACGCTAACACAGCTTCATTTTGAACTACAGCAACATGGACGATCACGATTGTTTTTTTTCATCAGCTTTGAAGCCAACTGAAAGTGCTAGTTATTAGCAAGCATTTTAGTGCTGCTTTGAGCCGGTCTCTTTATTAAAATGGCATTTTAAATAATTTATTAAACCTCAAAAAAATCATGAAGTAATTGCACATACAAAAATATGATTAGCCTGTTTTTAGCTTCCCTGAGTAAATCATTTGTTCCCAAACTGAACCTCATGAAGTTAAAGGTTAACCATTAAAAGTCACTACAACAGAATATATATATATACTTCCCTTTTTCGGGCTTCAGAGAAAAATCCATTTAAAATCCTACAAAAGAACCATAAGATGTTTCTGCATGAACCTCTTACCTTCTGCAGCGAAGGATGTTGCCACAGAGAGCAAAAATAATACCAGTAATTTCATGTTGAGGAAATCATGTGCTGTGTCTCTTCAGTTCTTATCTACTGGGTAATCCGATTTTTTTGCAGCGATGTATTGTGTAACAGAGGATCGATCGCTTCAAAAGTCACCAGACTTGTTTGTTTTGTGTGATTTACTGAAGTAATTATTAATCAGCTAGAGCGATGTGGAAAGACAGATATATATTCAGGATTAAATCTTGAAATGTACATTTTCTCAATGTAAAATGCTCACTGTGGACCAGGTCAAATGAAATCAAGCAACATTGAACAAAATAGTTTGCAATTCTTTTAGGGACTGATTGATTGTGCAGTAGGGTTTGTAAATCAGATTGTAGGCTCGAGGAGGAGACTGGAGAATATTGCTTTAAGTAAAAAAGTAAATAATTCATTGATAATACAAAACGAAAAAACATGTCTAGAAAAATCAATACTGGCAAATAACCAAAATTGGCTATTTTGTCTGATATAATATTTATAACTATTTAATACAATTTGCATGAAAACCTTTGAACTTCAGCAAAAAGGAAAGAATCCTTTAGAGTTTGTATTAAATAAATGAATGCTTGTAACCCAAAATCACATGCTGATTTCACATACAAAATCACATCCAATTTATTATCCCTTTGTTGACTGTTTCCCTCCATTGCCCTTGTGCTCTGTGATCTTTACCCTCTAAAAACGATTTTTTTTTTTTTTTAGATAAAATCCTTTAAAATCACTGAGCTGATTACGTTGGAAAAAGATTCTTGTACTAAACAAAATATGGAAAGAAATATTTCTCTGAGAAAACATTTCTTTGTGCATGTGCATGTCTCAAAAACCAGAAACACTTTGTGATTGTAAAACATATATTTTTGTTGTCTAGTTATCGCACAGTACTGCTAATTTCTTGGAACAGTGTTTGTTTTAATGGGACATGAAAACCTGCTTGTACTTGACTTTGTTGCTGAAGCATTAAACAATGAGTAATGACCAAATAATAAAGAACAGAAAAAGACAAATTCTCTCTTCGTCTCTATCACACCGACACACACTGAGTAACATCATTAAAATAGAGATGAAGGCCAAAAGTTTCAGTTAATGCTATCAGAAGACGAGTGAAAAAACCTGTGATCTCTGTGTTCATGGCATGGTTGCTATTCGGGTGATTTGAATAATTAATCCGCAACTGAAAATCTTTAGTTTTAGACAGAATGGAAGATAAAAATATATATTTATCAAGTGAGATCTAGAAGTGAAACAGCTTAGTGATATGATAGTGGTAAGAAAACTATAGTCAGACAGGTACACATTGACAGAAAGGCAGAACTCATATAACCACTCTGTAAATCTGTGGTGATGAGAATAGCATCTCAGGATGCACATATCAAAGCTGCAGAAACCCCGAGTCAGGATACACTTCTGTCAGCCGAACAGTACCAGGTAATGTTTTTTTCAAAATGTAGTTGTTTTAGTGAACTTGGACTTCTGTTGGAAAAAAAAAAGAAAAAAGGATTCCTGTTTTTTATTAATCACAATGAAAGGACAATTTGTATCTTGGAAATGAACACGTCAGCGATCTCTACGCAGATCAGATATTGGTTTCATTATGAGAAACATGAATGTGACGATTCCTTTGCTCGGAATAGACGTCAAATCCAAACAACCACCTTGTGGCAGAAACGGATTCTTAGGATGCTTTATTTACATTTATATTTATGCCCTTTTGCAGACACTCGCTTATCCGGAAAGAGTTAGAAAGTGCATTGAAGTCTCCATCAATAAATATATTCTAATAGCGGTTCATTAGACTAATTATACCATCAGTCTAAAATACTGTTGGGTTGAAAATATTTAGAAAGAAATTATTTGAAATGCAAGAAGTCCTAATGTAAGAATCTCTGAAAGAGGTCGGTCTATAGACGTTGGTTTGAAGACTGCTGGCGACCCAGTTTTTGGACATCTTGGTGGCAGAACAGAGAATTGTCTAGAAGCATGCCTTCCTTGTACCCTGAGAGATGGTGGGACCAATCGACCAGTGATTGAGGATCAGGGGGAACATGGTGCTGTGTGGGGTGAGATCAACTCTGAGAGGTAGAGGGGCTTAGGTTTTGTAGGCAAGAATCAGTGTTTACAGGAAGCCAGTGGAGGGAGTGTAGCAGTAGGGTGGTGTTTGAGAACCTAGAGAGGTTGAAAACAAATTATTCAACCACATTCTGGAGTCTTTTAAAAGCAGACCTACCAGGAGTGAGGTGCAGTAGTCCAGATGACAAGGGACTGAGCAAGCACCTGAGCAGCCTGTGTGGACAGAAAATTACAAATTCTCCAAAGGTTGTAAAGGAGCAATCGACATGAATGTGCTAGATTGCCAATTTGAGAAGAAAAGGACAGTTTCCATAAAAAATATGTGCCCCCACTTAAGTTATGTAGGGTGCAAAAATAGATTTCTTTTACAGAACCATTATAAAAGGAAATGTCAAAAAATCCGACATGCATGAGTTGTTCTGAAGGTTAAATCTTCAGAGAATCAGTATTTCAATTCAGTGTTTCAAGTCTAATTTTATAACAGTCAAGGAACAGGAACACAAAGGAAAAGAACAGACTGTACAGATGAGAGACGGCAGCCTTGATACTGCTGAAACACATGAAACACGTGATGGATCTGACCTTTCAACAGATTTTAACAAGTGTAACGTACCACCACATGATTATTAGAGACACATGCGCACATTAGAGACACAAAACATAAAACTACTTCTGCTAATTCATAGGAAACTTTATATGCACCTTCATTACATCCTGCTTGGAGAACTGGAAGACTCAATCAGTTCGATCCTGTTTACAACATGCTCAGCTGTTATTAGGATCCTGACAGGAACCCGGCTCTTATCTCTTCTATTTTGGCATTACTTTACTGACTTCCTGGAAAGAAAATTCAAGGTACTGTTTTTTGCTTTTAAAGTCCCAAATTTAATAACACATTTTGATATCTTTGACCTTCTCCAGTGCAATACTACCTACTACCAAAAAAAAACTTAAGCCATCTAATGGACCTCTTTTTTTGCCTGACTTAAAAGAAAAAATATTCAGGCCTCATCTTTTCCTGGCTTTAAGCACTTACTGGCACTCAATATCAGCACCTCCCCTTCTCTGGACACTCTGATTACATACCATTTCATTCTCACTTTTGAGTCTGGCTCATCTGTCTGTGCATTTTCTGTTATTTCAAGTGACCATTTACATGATCAACTATTTGCAAGACATGGAATTTAGCAAAACATAGACTGTGAAAGCTTTGTCCAGAGAAACACTTCTCTGAAACATCTGTTAAAAGCACTAAGACCATCCTGGAGCGTCAGGGTTACTCTTAGACTCTTCCAAAAGCCCTTTTGAGGCTGGTTGCTCTCATGGTTTCTTCCTCATGCCATCTCAGGGAGTTTTTCACCACTGGCTTACTCATTATTATCATTATATTTATAACATTTGGCAGCAACTTATCGTGACTTATCATGTGTTTGAAGATTAAAATTCATGTGTAAATTAATAACGTGTTTCCTCCCAGACACATGAAGCCAGACATCTGCAATTTTTTTAACTGTTGCTCATATTGTGTTACAGGACAAAAAAATGCTATCTATTTTTCTCTATATACATCAACTGCAGATGCCAATGATAGTGCTGCTGTGATTGACAGAGCATAAGTCCTCTCACTGAGAAATCTCTGAAAATGTAGGGGTCTATTGGGGCTCTTGACTACAATATACAATTTACATTGTATATTTATGGCATATGATCTCCTCCAGAGCAAATCCATGCTTATCCAGAGGCCTTGCTCAAGGGCCCAGGCATGGCATTTTGGTGGGGTTGGGACTCACAACCTTCAGATCCAAAGTCCAATGTCTTAACTACTAAGCTACCTCCCTGTTAAAACATTAAAACCTTGGCATTGCTACAGTTGTGTACAGGAATTCAATGACTAGACTACAATACTCTGGCTAATAAAAGCCCTAATATTTTTTTTATTTTTTTTTATGTTTTTACATCCCAGTTCATTTTTTCCACTTATTATTTTTCCACATATTACCTATTGTTAACGCCACTGCCAATTTTTTCGTAGTATTGTGCTATACATGGTTTCTTTACTTAAATTTTTCGGTTGTTTTAATAATTTTATTCTTTCCGCTCCGTATGCCGGTTGCATAACACCACAAGGGGATGAGTAGTTTCAGTTATTTGCTGATATGCTAATTCTAATGCTCATGTCCTTGCTCTTGGTTATTGAACAATTTTATTGTTCTCAATGATAAACTGGTTATTTGGGTCAGGTATGATAATGTTCCATGTCAGGCAGCATGAAAAAATCATTCCAAAAATGCTGCAAATGAGCTGCAAAAGTCCGAGACGCGACAGCGGGCGGAACGGTGTGCTTCAAGAAGAGCTATCGCAATAAGTGACACTGATAAGAAGAGATGATTACGCCTGGAATGTCTGCCTGAAAACATTACACCATGAGAGTGCTGAGACCAGCGTATATGAACTATCGGAAAATGTTTGACTGATAAAATACGTCTACAAAGAAGCCAGCTCTCCATACAAAAGTCATCAGCGTCATCCAATTTTACGTAATGTATGTATTACAGCACAGAGATTTGCTAACCCCAGTCTTGCCCAACATACCTTTTGTAAGGGATACATTAACACGACTTTCAAGCATTTGCCATACATCTCCCAGATGATTCAATGCCAAAATGCTTGAAAGAATCACTAGATCTTTAAAAGGCTGTTGTGAATTGTTGTAGATATACAGTACTTCTTTTTCCTTCACAGCACATATAAACCATTGAGCAACTGTTAACCTTTACAGCATAATGTGCAAAAGTTTATAACCACCAGCGTGATGAAAGAAGAGCAAACTTCACCTCCATGTTTCCAGTTGAATCAAAGAACACAGATTACAGTAATTGGATAGTTTCTGTAATATAAAAAAAAAAAAAAACTATTTTCACTGGTTTGAACCACAAAAAATAAATCAGTTAGATTCAATGCAGAAAGAAGGACATGCAATGCCCGGTTGAAGTACACACAACCGCTGGGTAATTGCTGAGGAAACTGGAACTTGACCTTGGCGAATGACGTCCCAATCAAAGATCAAAAAGTGCGTCCTCATTGAATAATACAGAGACCTTCATGTTGTCGAGATAGCTTATCTTTACGAGCGAATATTTTAATTTCGTATGCCATTAAAATCTTTGCCTCTTTGCATAAGTATTTAAATCAAATCAAATACATTCCAAAGGATACATTTTTCATTCATTTTTCCTTTTTTTAACCCATTGGTGTGAAGTTCTGAATTCAAGATCAAGGCAATCCTCCCTTCATGACACAGGAGAGCCTTTATCCATGGTGAAGAAGTACCTTGGGATCTTATGCTTAATGAGTAATGAATAACAGAGCGTTAGATTGACACAATGGCCCAGTGCCAGTGTTCCAGGTGCTGTCTGTGGTGGAGAAGGGTGATGATGCTATCCTTATTCATTGTTATGAAAATTGGGTGAAAAAAAAAAATCAGGATCATTTACATTTACATTTGCGGCATTTAGCAGACGCCCTTATCCAGAGCGACGTACAAAAGTGCTTTGAGTCTCTAGTAATGAATAAATCTACACTGGTACGCTAGATTACAAACTTAATATAAATATAACCCTTGAATTCTACAAACTTGGAAAGTGCTAATTTAAGTATTTCAGGAAGAGGTAGGTCTTCAGTCGTCGCTTGAAGATAGTCAGGGACTCTGCTGTACGGACATCTAGGGGAAGTTCATTCCACCACCTCGGTGCCAGAACAGAGAAGAGCCTTGAAGTGTACTTACCTCTCATTCTGAGAGAAGGTGGTACCAGTCGAGCAGTGCTGGAGGATCTCAGACAACGTGGTGCAGTGCGAGATGTGATGAGGTCACTGAGGTAAGATGGTGCTGGTCCATTTATATCATCTATAGAGTTGCAGGTACTAGGAATATATCCACTGCCCCTGGAAATGGAGAGGCGCCAGTAAAGGTGGTTTTGGCATCTGGTCAGCTTCTGCTTATGTTAGGCACTGGATGGGGAGACCTTGGGGTAGACCCTGGATCCCCTGTAGATAATTCAGTTTACATCTTAGGGGTCCTGGAATTTTGTGAGTAGTGTGTGTAGAAATGTCTGGAATGATCTACTGAACACACGATACCCTCAGGCAAATGAACAAATATTTCAAACAAACATAATCATGAAGAAAAAAACCCTGCTGAAAAAAGAAAGTCGAATTGTTTCCATAACATTTACGCCATTTGGCGACTTACAATTATCTCATTCATACAACTGAACAGTTATAACTTAAGGGGCCTTGGTCATGGGGTCAATTTAGTGGTGGTGGGATTTAAACTCACAACCTTTTAATTGGAAGTCCAACATCTTAACCACTACCCCTTCCCTTATGCCATTAGCTTGTTAAATCATTACCATTAAACCAAAACAATCATTCAAGAAACTTACTGGTGTCCAGTTGATATCAACTTGTAATCTACAGGTTGTAAGAGACGCATTATTGATCCATAACATTATCCGCTAGATTCAACCAGTACAGATTACCAATAGAGATCCAGCAAAAACCATTACGATTCCTATTAAAACCAATACAACTCCTATTATAGCCATTAAAAATATTTAAATGCTATGAGTTTGTATTGCTTTTTTCCAGCAGGGAGACGCTTTCAATAAAATATAATTTTTTTCAATAAAAAAACAATAAAAATGGAATGAAATTGATCACCGCCTGAACTGTATGAAATGTATCAACCAGAAAGCAGAATATTAATTATTATTTATTAACTAATATTAATAGTGCAAAAAGAGAGATAGAGATAGAAATAGTATAGAAATATATAATATCAGAGATAGTCTATAGATAATCTGTCTTTGATTCATCATTTACTCCAGTAACTGCTGTAACTCACTTCTCATGGAAAATCAGTTATATAGTGCAGGTTTATTTCAAATATGTGAAAATTTCCCCCCCAAAAATGAACTCTTCGGGGAAGCGGTAAATGAGTGGTTAAGATGGTAGACAAATGTGTGTGTGAGTGTGTTCACTGTCATACGGAAGGACAGGAATTCAAGACCCTGCGTTGCCATGCTGCTGCTCTTGGGGCCCTTGAGCAAGGCCCTTAACCCTCTCTGCTCCAGAGGTGCTGGACCTTTGCTGATCCTGTGCTCTGACCCCACCTTTTTTTCCCTGGGGTACATGAAGGTAGAATTTCACTGTGATGAAAAGGTACATGTGACAAGCATGAAGCACCTTTCTTAATTTTTTAACCAAGGGATAATTTTGGAAACTTTTCTTTTCAGAACTGCTGTTTTGTCTCTGAAATGCTGCAGTATTGATATGTATACTACCTTCACTGACACAAGATATTCAATTTAATTTAATTTAATTTTAATACAATTCAATTAAATTTGATTTATACAGTCAACCCCAGATAATTCGGGTTCTCATTTGGAACCTAACTAACAGCAAGCTGCGGACTATCTTCAAATTTAGCGGGAATCCGAATGTTCAGGACCGTTAGGAATAACATTTTAAACTGTGTTTTCAATACCAAATTTCATACAGTTTTTTAAAACAGATTGTTGTATTAAAATGACATAATGTCAAGATGAATGAATGTACCATAGGTGCTGCGGGGGTGCGTCGTAGAATTCCGGGGGACCATGTATAGCGCTTTTTACAGTGGACAATTGCCTATATTGTATTGTTTATTTCCTATGAGTTAGTTCCTTATAAATGTTTATCCATGATGAGTGAGTCAGTTGCAATTAAAATCTCCCTCAGATGGTATATGGAAAAAACCTTGAGAGGAACCAGACTCAAAAACTGCCCTGGGCCATTGCAGTAGACTTTTGATATTAATTACAAGTTAAAAAACAGGGAGTGAAGTGGAAGTTCAGTGGTGAAGATCTTAGCCCACAATTGCTCAGATGTGTAAAAAAAAAAAAGTGTGATAATTGTAAGTCGTCGTGGTTGAGCACGTCTGTCTCTATTGTAAATCGAACTCAGATCACCAACAGAAGAAGCGGATTATTAGGACTTGCATGAAGCAAAAAAGCCTTATGCGTGTGATACGTGGATATAGAGGAAAGCACTTATATAAAAAAGTCACAGAAACACCTCCGACTCATACAGAAGTATAAAATTAGCTGAAAGCAGAGATCATTAAAAAAAAATAAATTAAACCAGCAATGACGTTGGCTTTTTTCCCCCCCTGGAACCTCTGTACCACTTTCACTCCATCTTTCTTATCCACCATCTCCCCCCCTTCGTCTTTCAGATTTCACACCAGCCCCTTTCTTTTTGAAGTTAATGTTTAATTTTTACCTGCCTGATAAGGTTTATATACACTTAATTTGTAATGATCCTGTCTTGTTCATTTTCCCTCTGATCACTCAGTGTGCGTTTTTCAGCCGTATGAACAAAATGACCACGTTGACGAGAGAATTAAACAAAGTCGGTCGATGGCTATTGAAATACCGCAACTACTTGATCACCTACATCACACCTTTGCTGCTACTCCCTCTGCCGCTGCTGATCCCTTCTTCGGTAAGAAGATACCTGTGGGAATGTTGATCCGTGTGATGTAGAATATGTGTCGTGTAAAAAGATTTGAATTTTGTTCCTGATTCTCTGGTCATTTCTTAGAGATTTTAACAGTGTAGAAGTTGGAGGAAACAGCATGATTAATAACAGTACAAACATTTGTGTGTGTGTGTGTGTGTGTCTGTGTGTGTAGGGATACTAAAGAATGTGAAGAATTTATAGAGATTACTGTACTCTCGATTCCTGAGCTGTAATTCTACTGAGTATTTTATTTCTATGGCTGAATGGCAAATATTCTACACTACGAGTAGTGACCGGTACATTAGGGTACAAGGCGATTATGCATTTTCATGCCTAGGTTTTGATTTAGGGGTTCATTGTGTGTATACGGGGATGTGTTTTTGTATCATAGGAAAGACACAAGGGATAGAATTAATCTTGGGGACATCTGGCTGGCTCTCATTAGTTTTTTTATTTTCAGATTTCACAAAAAAAATTACTCATAAGAAGGTTGGAGTTAGATTTAGATTATGATAGGTGTGTGTGTGTGTGTGTGTGTGTGTGTGTGTGTGTGTGTGTGTGTGTGTGT
>JAAIIK010000099.1:2784579-2797823 GCA_014706435.1 Silurus glanis
TGTGTGTGTGTGTGTGTGTGTGTGTGTGTGTGTGTGTGTGTGTGTGTACAGGACATTACTTTTCATTCAAAAAGTGCTTTTTTGTCTCGGAAATGATCCAGTATTAATAATTATACTACTCCCATTGACACAAAATATATAAATGGGGGCGAGTGGTATCTCAGTGGTTAATATGAACTTACAAGATCATGAGTTCATATGATTGTGAGCACCACCAAGCTGCCACTGCTGGGCCCCTGAGCAAGGCCCCTAAACCTATAAACATCTGCTCTGATGTATAAATTAGATTATTGTAAGTTGGTCTGCGGAAAGGAAAATCTGATTGTTGAATAAAATAACAAAAATGCGACAACTAAACTTTCCTGAATGAAGTCGTTTGCAGCATTTGGCAGATGCACTTATCCAGGGTGATTTACAACTGATCAGTTGAGGGTTAAGGGCCTTGCTCAAGGGCCATTGGTAGCTTGATGGTGCTGGGATTTGAACTTGTGACCTTTCAATGCAGAGGCCAATGCCTTAACCACTGAGCTAACATCTCCAAAACCATAACCATGACTTCAAATCCACTGCACTGAAGTAAACCACCAGCTGAATTTCAATAGTTCAATAGAAAAGCTGAACAAAATCTAAAAAAACTTCATGTTCTGCTCTTTATGGAATTTATGGAAACTATGGGAAAATAATATCTAATCTAGACATGCTTTACACACACTCGTTTGAAGGTAAACGTGCAGTACTTTTTCTTGTAGCTTCTTGAAGACCATAAAGCACATTTTTTTCTGAGATAAACGCCAAATGATTAGCTGTTTTAACGTCCAGTCAGCAAGTTAGCAAAAAACATACAATGCTTTTTTGAAAAAGAATTTAGAAATTTTTTTCTGCAGGAAGCTTATTGCGGCTATGTCATCCTCCTGATGGCGATCTACTGGTGTACAGAGTGTATCCCACTGGCTATCACTGCACTGTTGCCAGTCATTCTCTTCCCTTTCCTGCACATCATGGACTCTGAACAGGTAACAAACGAATCTTTGGTGATTTTTGTAAGACAAAGCAAATACATTAAAAAGCCTTGAGTCACTCATTCCCACAATGCCATTGCTAGTAATAAAACATTAAATATAGAATTATGAAGTCAGTTAATAATCAACACCTCAAGCCTCACTGTTATTGTACTTTAAAGATTTTATCAGGTACAAAGGTGCTAGTAAAGTACAATAACACACATGGCCTTCCTTATTAGTGGGATTATGGCATTATGTGGATCTCAAGTGGAAAATTTTAAATACATGCTATCTTAACATCTTTTATGATCCTTCGAGAGTCCATAAACTGGGTGGAAAATAATGTAAAAAAAAAATAGATTTATGGTACAGCAAGAATATTTACCTCTCTCATCTTTTTCTGAATTTTTTTTTAATTTTTTTGCTGATTCATTAACATTCTTAAGCAAATCGCACACAGTCCATACATTTGTTTTATCCTTTGATTTTTACTTTTTTTTAGCAAAGAAAATCAGTAAACAGAGTTGTCATTTTGAACCCAACATGTAAACCAGCATTTAGAAACCAAAAAAAGTAGTGCATTTAAGTACCTATCATTCAGTAAACATATTGAATCAGCCCTGCTCAGTCTCATCAGTTTATGAGAAATTTAGCCCACAGTCCTGTATGAGATCGATCGATTTGATGATGTTTAAAGACGGAGCTCTTTTAAGGTCCCTATTCAGGATCTCATTAGGGTTGAGGTCCAGACTTCCACTTGTCCTCTCAAACACCTTTATATTTTTTCTCTTATAAACAAAACCATTAAATTAGTGGAGGTTGTACTTCTTCCCTCTGCCTCTATTGCTCTGTTTGTTCATCCACCCATTTAATCCATTCAAATAGATTTGACTACAATCAGTTTGTGTGACTTTTTATTAACAAAGAAAATTCAATTTAGATTCATCATCCACTCTAATGATTTACACAGAATATTTCCTCAATCATTGGTTTTAAATTATTTTCAAATAATGTAAATAAAAAATAAAAAAAACAAGTTTCTTTACTCCAAAAACCATCACAGAACCACATAAATCTGCACTTTACTTGCTAGCTACAAGTAGGCTAACGGTGAACTAGCATGAGCATGAAAAAACTGAAAACACACCTAGCTTAAATGCATTGAACATAAAAGTCAGATAGCTAACCTGAACCTATTAAAGCCAACCAATCAGATTGGCTGATTATCATATTAAATAAAAAATAAAAAAACAGTGTTAGCATAGAAGTAGAAGCATAGACATCCTCTTAACAGATTAGTATGCTAGTAGCTATTGATGTATGCTAGTAGCTATTGAATGGCACATGTACTGTATATACAGTATGAAGTCTTTGACTGTGGTGACTAGCAAAAGCACCAAAAATGCTTGCAGAGTCATACTCACTAGCTAGTCAATGTCAAAGGAGAAAAGAAACACACCCTGAATGAATCTGGGATTAATTTTTTAACAAATTTCTGAGTTCTGAGTATAAACTTCATCAGTCTGTTGCTACTACTGATATCCACCCTGTCATGCTCACAAACTCCTTACACACATTCACTTGTAAATCTGTAGAATTGATGGTTATACCGGAGTCAATCCTGTCACGCTCACCACCTCAAGATGGCTGACTAACTATCTGAGCTGAACATCTGTGTCATGTAGCTAACAGCAACCTGTGACTTCAGAGCAGCACATGACCGCTAAATTCTCATACAAGAAAGGGCAACAACAGCAACAATAAAGACATAAAACAAACAACAGCATACATTATGACCTCTGAGCTGTTATATGTTTGTTCCAGGTGTGTGTGCTTTATCTGAAAGACACCAACATGCTGTTCATCGGGGGTTTGGTGGTGGCTATCGCGGTGGAATACTGGAACCTTCACAAGCGTATTGCCCTGAGTGTCCTGCTCTTAGTAGGTGTTCGACCTGCTCTGTAAGTCTGCATTAAGCACATAATAAAGTTGTACACATCCAAAGATGTAGAGCCATGTGAAAAAAAAAGTGCACCCTTCTTCACGTCTGTGTTTTTAGCTATCAGGGCATAAAAGACAGTTCTGTTGACTTTACTAACTACCACACAAGCAATTTGAGGGAACGGAAACTTCAACATTTCATTGTAAATTCAGAATGCAACATTCAACATTCATAAACCAGGTGGATAAACCTATTATTCTGTAATTTTAAAGATTCATCTTGAGCAGTGTCATAAGTTTTGTAGAAATTTGGCCCATTGTTCTATATAACATCGATTGATTCATTGATGTTTGAAAGCATATAATTCATGCACATCACTTTCAAGATCCCATTTCAGCATCTCAATATGTTGATGTCCAGATTTCATCTTGCTCATTCAAACAACTTGATGTTTTTTTCCTCAGAAATAAAACCATTGATTTAAATGAGGCTGTACTGCAAACTCATGCTTGTATTTCTGTGTATGTTCATGTTTTCTTGCCTTCCTCTATACTTCTTTAGGTTGATGTTCGGCTTCATGAGTGTAACCGCGTTCCTCTCGATGTGGATCAGTAACACGGCTACTACTGCCATGATGCTGCCCATAGCGCAGGCCGTACTAGAGCAGCTCAGCAAAACGGAGGCTGAGAGAGACGAACGAGAACTGAGGGAAGGCCAAGACAACCAGGCTTTCGAGATGGTTGAAAACACCATGACCAAAATTCCCCTGGAAAACCAAAGTAACTCAATTACGAAACATGATGTTTATGATCACTGTACTCTATCATGACTTTAATTTGTAGGTAGGCCTGTAGATAGAATAACTAGAGTTATCATTAGCAAGGACGATCATGATTTCACATTTAAACTTTAAATTCAGCTCTCTTTCATTTGTGGAATTCAAATCAAGGGATATACAAACCATGACATCCAAATTTCACACGATCTCTGTCTTGTATTCCACCAGTTGAGATCTCGTCTCCAGAGCACGTGCCGGATTTAGCAGCAGAGCGTCGAAGGGAAGCTCGAGAAAAGAGTTATCTGTCTCTGAATAAAGGGATGAGCTTGAGTGTGTGTTACTCTGCCAGCATTGGGGGCACAGCCACACTTACAGGCACCACGCCAAACCTCATCCTCAAAGGCCAGATGGATAGGTAAAGTTCTTTAGCTTGATACCTCTCAGTGGACCTAATTCACTTGTCTGGTTTTGATCATCTGTGCAACTAATATTCGGTAAATCTGGAGAATTTGTTTAATTGAGCCTTAATTTACGACAGTTGCGAAGAATCAATTTAAGGCTGTTTTGTAAGGAAATAAAATGTAAATAGTTTCCAAATCTGGAGACGAGAGAATAGTTTTTCTTTGTCCATTATATTTAATCTCGTATCATTTGAATTTACAAACTTGGACAATCAATGTATTTTTTTATATGATATATTTACTTATATTTATATATATTTTACTTATATACTTACATGCAATTTAATTTAATCAAAACGTCCATAAGAATTGGTTTATTATGCATTAAAAGGTTGAAAAATCTTAATCTAGTTAACAGTGTTAGAAATGTTAAGATTTGTAATCAAAGTAAGTAAGTATGGTTTAGTGTCATTGTCATTGTGCAACTCTCACAGAGCAATAAAGGCATTTAAACATAAAACACTTTAAAATAAAATAAATCAATGTATATAACAATATATTCAGAAGAAACATATTTTACAGCCTACACTATAAAATATATACAGATTGTATATAAGAGTGATGCAGTGTTTCTTGAATTGTGTTCTGAGATCTAGGAATTGCACCTAGATATATTAAAGATAATAAGTGACAGTGCACTGTATTGCATGTAGCAACAGAGTTTAAGCTTCATGTACCCATGTTGTCATGAAGCTTAACCTTATGTTGTCATGTTCTTAGCCTCTATCCAGGTAACCCCAATGTGATCAACTTCGCCAGCTGGTTTGGCTTTGCGTTTCCCAACATGATGCTAATGTTGGCTTTGTCCTGGCTGTGGCTGCAGTTCATGTATCTGGGTTTTAAGTAAGTCATAAACCATAACAATCTAAAATGTAATGATTAATAGAGAACCTGAGATTTCTGAGTACTGAAATGTAATTTCCTTTCAGCTTTAAGAAGACGTTTGGCTGTGGGATGAAAAACGACAGTGACCGGGAGGCCTACAGTGTGATGAAGCAAGAATACAAGAAACTGGGCAGGATGAAATTCGCAGAAGGAGCCGTGCTTGCAATTTTCGTGTTGTTGGTGGTGTTGTGGTTCAGCAGAGAGCCAGGATTCATGCCGGGCTGGGCTTCTTCTCTTAACCAAGCTGGACAGTAAGTGCAAAAGTGCTCTTTTTCAATTATCACATTTTGAGGAAGATTGTGAAGACTTTGCCTTTATTCTATGGTTAGTAAAAGCAATTATTCACATAACCATCAATGTAGTCATATTTACTGCGGTTTGTAATTAAATCTACAGGCCAAAGAATAAAACACGCCACCAAGTGGTTGTGATGTGTCAATAAGCACGCTAATATTTTCAGGGTTTTCAGTGTTTTTAAACATGGAGGACAAAAAAATGAAGTATATGTAAATAAATAATAAGTAGAATTATTTAAATGCAGATATATAAGGATATACAGGTATAATTATATGTATAAGTACATAATTTAAAATAAATAAATAAATAAATAAATGAATGAATAAATGTATAATTAAATGACAAACAATCCAAATTAAAGGCATGGAAATGCAAAAATAGCCCAAATATAGTCAATGCATGGAAATAAAATAAATGAAAAGCATTATAGCTATATTTTATAATGTTCACCTTCTGGTTATAACTGTATTATTTTTCCGTTATTTATGCATTTGCTTATAGATTTTTTATCCTCCACGCTCTCAGTATTCACAATTACTCCAGACTCAAATGCTGGCGATGTAAATGTGCACACTTGGGGCTTAAACCATTAGTGTTTTCTATTCACTACAGGTTATTTGAACAAATATGAAATGATAAGTTGCACCTATGAATTGTCTATGTGTTAAGAATGGATCTAAATGGATTTGAAGCCAGACGCTTTAGCCAGTTCAGTGCCTTATTCACGTTCTGAATTTCTCCATTGCACTTATATTTCTATGTCTAGTTTAAAGTCCATAATCCTAATAACAATCACATGTCTTTCTCACAGGTATGTTACCGATGGCACGGTAGCCATTTCTATAGCCACTTTGTTCTTCCTCATCCCATCTAAATTGTCATTTAGAAGCTTGGGCTTTGGCCAGAAGGATGATGAGCAGGCAGGAACAGGAGAAGGTAAAAATATATTGTTGCAGGTTTTTTTAAGTTTTATTAGCACTCAGCTGTAAAGGTAAAGTAAACTCCTGAAATAAATTTTTTTTGTCAGGAGAAAACTCATTGCTGCCAAAGAAGAAGATTAAAGCTCTCCCAGCTCTGCTTAACTGGAAGGTGGTGCATGAGCGAATGCCCTGGAACGTTGTACTGCTCCTGGGAGGTGGATATGCACTGGCAGAGGGCAGTAAGGTAATAAAAACAAACCTAAATGTTAACCTTAACAAATGATTCAGTGTCCACATTTCCAGCCAAGATTTTCCTACAAACTTGGAGGACCACAGATGTGTAGGATGTCTTTAGATGTTGTAGCATCAAATTTTCCCTTCACTTGAACTTAGAGAGCCAAAGCTGTTTCAGCATGACAATGCCCCTTTGCACAAAGCCAGCTCCATGAAGAGCTGCTTTCCATGGTTTGGAGTGGAAGATCTCCTGCTATAGAGCTACAGTATAAACCCAAATGAACACCTTTAGGATGAATGTGATCATGGACTGCACCCCTTCCCTCCTCACCTCACCTACATCAGTACTTTACTTTACTAACACCTTGTGGCTCACTGAATCTCACACAAATTTCCACAAAATCTACTGGAACATCTTTCCAGAGGAGTGGAGGTTATTATAACAGCAAATTGGGACCAAATAATGGGACGTTCAGAAAGCATACACCAATCTTATGCTCTGGTGTCCACATGTTTTTGTCTATAGCCTATCAAGCTTTTCTGTAAGCTGTAAGTTCTGATACATTGATAAATGATCATATTGAGCCCACACATTTCATGTCCCAACATTTACCAAAATATTTAATAGTTAAGGCATTGGACTTTAGATCCGAAAATCATGAGTTCAAATCCAAGCCGCACCAAGCTGCCACTCATGGGCCTCTGAGAAAGGCCCTTAATCCCATATCTGCTCAGGTGAAAGAGATGTCTGAGATAAATATATGTGGCTCTGTATAACGGCATCCGCCAAATGGCGTTAATGTAAATTATAAGGGAGAGTGGTAGCCCAGTGGTAAAATGTTGGACTTCTGGTCAGAAAGTCATGAATTAAAATTCCACCACCACCAAGCTGGTCTCTGCTGGGCCCTTGAGCAAGGCCCTTAACTGCTCAGTTGTATAAATTAGATAATTCTAAATCTCTTTGGATAAGGGTTTCTGCCAAATGCTATAAAATATAAATGCATCTTATTAAAAAAATATTTTTTCCTTTATATTTCTTCCCAATTTGGTCTCCAAATTAATCAATTTCCACCAAACATCCAGCTGTTGAATGACTGGGTGGGTGAAGGCTAACAAGTTCTTCCTTTGAATTATGGAAGGCCAAATAAAAACAAAACCAATTTCCCTGCTTCTTAAACTGATGCTCCTGCTGCATCACAGTGCAGCGAAACAGTCTCAGGGGAAACGTTATCTGCCATCTTCCACATCCGTGAGCTCCCTCGTGATTAGCTAGCGCTGCTGAGGTTGACAAAGTGGAGATAACATGCTCCTCCAAACCAGACAAATGCAAAATATGTATGCAAAATAAACGTTTGCATTCGAACTTGTGAATATTCTTCCGTTTTGCTGTGCAAAAGCCAAACTGCCACATTATTCACCTTTGCACAAAGTTTTCCTTCCCAGTCTAGATGTGATCGAGAATTTAAAATATGTCATGACATTTCACTTCACTGATGGTCTTCATTCGTTGTTACACATTGTTACTGACCTTGCAAATTATTTTTGGTTGTCCTCGTCTAAAGGTCTCTAAACTCTCAGATTGGCTGGGTGCAACTCTTGCGCCCCTTCAGTCCATCCCACCATTTGCCATCTCGCTCCTGCTCTGCCTGGTGGTGGGAATGTTCACTGAGTGCTCCAGCAACACGGCCACAACAACACTCTTCCTCCCCATTCTCGCTACTATGGTAAGAACATAACAAACAGTGGCACCACAGAACTAAACATTCAAACCTGACCACCGACAAGATACAGTATATACTCTCCAAAAGCAGTGATTCTACAGGTGGGGTCTGTAAAACACAGCCAGGTTCCAGATGGTGAAATATTATTCTATTTATTTTTCTGTTCTTCTAGTTGTTCTCCTGTTTGAATGTTCAATGAGATTGCTGAGAAATTTGCTGTACATTATCATATTCCAGATCGCTGAAATGCACGAAACTGACAATGTATTGTGTTCCCCAGGCCGAAACGATCAAACTCCATCCCTTGTATGTGATGCTGCCCTGCACCATCAGTGCTTCCCTGGCCTTCATGCTGCCGGTGGCCACTCCTCCCAACGCCATCGCTTTCTCATACGGCACCCTCAAAGTCGTTGACATGGTAAAGGATTCTTTACACTATATTACATGAATAGCATTTGATCCTTATTATTACAAATGAGTGGAGGCTGACCGAGAGTGAAAATACAGATACCGATAGCTAGGTTGGATCGAGCTTGTCGATGCCTGATTAATCAAACAATAGTTTCTAAAATGGATACTGGATAAAAAAACAAACCGATCACTCCATGAAAAATAGTACTTAATATTATTATTAAATTATTACTAATATTATTATTATGATTTGTGATTATTGAATCACAAATAAAAGTAAATAAACGACATGCATTCAAACTGAAACAAAAAGTAACACTACAAAAAAATAAGTAAAAAAGTTCAATCCAAAATGAATACAAAAAAAAAAGACACTTCAAATAAAAAGCTCGTTGCATCAGTGTTTCGCCTCTAGAGGCCGCTCTTGTACTTTATAATGCAACCCAGAAAAACTATCGGTATGGATTTTTGCCGATATTTCAGCAAAAGGACTCAATTTTGGACTTGTTTTTGAATCATTGATATTTGCAGTTGGACTCGTTTCAGTCTGGTTAGTGGTTCCTTTAAATATTGACTTTAGACCATATAATAGCGTTCATGTTGTAGTGATCTGGATTCAATCTTGCTTTGTTCGGTGGCTGTGCTCTTTGTTCTTGACTTCAAACCTATTTAATTTAATACCAAAATACAGTCCAATACCAAAGGGTTGTTCATGTATTTAAAAAAAATTCTAGTATAAAAAATATAGTATACTGTTCATTATATTATTAAATTCACCAAGTTGTTAGTTTAAACTACCATGACCCTGACCAGGCAGTGACTAAGGATGAATGCATGAATGAAGACAATGCATCACACATCAATGCACATCCAGGTTAATGAGTGTGAGTCTTTCTCTGGTGTTCAAGCTTCATGTCTGACTGTTTGCTTGAAGGGAAAATAAAAACCCTTCTGCTTGGGGTGTCATTTTTTTGAGTCCCTAATTCATTTATCACAATGACCTGTGCACATCAGAATGTCAGACATAAGAAAGTTCTTATGGGCAAACGTTTGTAGACACCTGGTCATGTGCTTTTTAAACATCCCATTCCATATTTGATCCCAATATGATGTTATAATATCCTCCACTCTTATGGGAAGATGTTAGATTTTGTGGAGATTTGTGCTCATTCAGCCACATGGATGTGTGTTAGTGAAGTCAGGTATGGAGGTGAGGTGAGATGAGGAGGCCTGGGGTGCAGTCAACGGGGAAAATTCATCCCAGAGTTAGGGTTTAGAGCGCTATAGCAGGAGATCTTTCAGTCCAACCCATAGAAAGTGTATCTTCATGGAGCTGGCTTTGTGCAAACAGTTTGGGGAAGAACCACATATGAAAAAGTGGAAAAGTCAGGTGTCCCAATATTCGTTTATATACCTGTCCATATAATGTAAATAATGCTCAATATAGAAATAAACAGATAGAGATTTAAAATGTACAATTGTTATTACTCTTCCAAAGATTCACTTTAATATATCATGAATCACGTATATACTTTTCCAAACAAATGATTTTTACCATTTTTTTTTCTTTTTGTATTCAGTCATTCTTATTTTGCTGGCATCAAAATAATTGTGTTTCTGCTCTTTCCAAAGGCGAAGGCTGGCTTCGTGCTAAATATCATTGGCATCCTGTGCATCAACTTGGCAATTAACACATGGGGAACGGCCATGTTTGATCTCAACACCTTCCCCTCGTGGATCAATGTAACTAAAACACCATGAAAGGAGTTTCCGGAAGAGCAAAAGAACGACGAGAAGACAATCGGAGGAGGGCAAAACGAGAGGAAAATGCTTGTTTTCCAAAGGAAAAAAAGAGGGTAAATGTACTGTGTAGAAAAACTCTCAGCAGCTACTCCAATGGCCTGAGCCATACTGAACAATTACTCATAAACATAACCCTCTCCTTTTAAATATATGTTTATTTATTCAATTGTTTTCACACCGTGGGTGATTTTACTCTATGAAGTGATTAAGACCTTTGTGTTCAGTATTTAAGGCTTTTATTCAGGACTGTTTTCCACACTGACTATATATATATATATGTGCCATTCATTCATTCATCTTCTCCCGCTTATCCGTAATTCGGGTCGCGGGGGCAGCAGTCCAAGCAGATTCCCCAGACACTTCTCCGTGTCCAGGGATCGGGCTGACAAGGCCCCCGCCTTCGACTGCTGCCCGATCCTCTCAGCACCGGTCCCTTACGGTCCCTCCTGCAGGTGGTGAGCCCACGGGAAGGCAGCCCCACGTCGCTCCGACGTCACGGTCCTTGATTTATTTTTCTCGTAAGGGTCCCCTGGAGCATAGAGGGTTAAGGGCCTTGCTCAAGGGCCCAAGAGTGGCAGCTTGGTGATACCGGGGCTTGAACCCCAGACCCTCCGATCGATAACCCAGCGCCTTAACCGCTGGAGCCACCACTCCCCTATATGTGCCATATATGTATAAATGTAATGTATTTCTTTTTACTTTTGAAAATGTTTAACGGACGCACCACCTGTCCAGCAATCTGTGATTTCACTTCTAACCAAATGTCAATGTGGATCAAACTGGAGATATAGCAATACTCCACAATGCTGTAAAGCAGAAAGCCCAAAGGGTGCAATGGAAAGCTTGTTGGCTCTCAGGGGAGGCACGTGATGCTTTCATCCCTCGCCAGACTAATAATACTGTAGCGTGAGGCGGAGAAAAAAAGGAGTGTAGTAGGAAGTGTCACAAAAGATGTGCAACAATAAAAAAAAAACATTCAAATTAAAATATCTCGGGTTCTTCAATCTTTTGTCCAAATCAAAAACTGGGTATTTTGGTGGACAATCTGTTAAATGAAAAAACAAAGTTTTGCTTATTCAAGATACACAATATGTCAAGAAGCTTGTGGACAACCTACCATGAGATGTGCTTTCTGAACTTCCCATTACACATTTAGTCCTGATTTGATGTTCTACTAACCTCCACTCTTCTGTGAAGATGTTCTACTAGATTGTGGAGTTTGCATTCATTTAGCCACAAGGGTGTTAGTAAAGTCAGGTGCTGATGAAGGTAATGTGAGGAGGCCTTGGGTGAAGTCAGCATTCCAAATTATCTTGAAGGTGTTTGCTATGGTTGGAGCTCAATAACAGGAGATGTAAAGCATATCTTCATGGAGTTGGCCTCGTGCATCATCATGCTGGAACAGGTTTGGGTCGCTCCCAAATGGTTTGGGAAGACGCAGATATGGCTGGAAAAGTCAAGCGTCCCAAGAATTTGGTTTATATTGTGTATCTAATCATGAATAAAAGCTATTTTAGACCTAAACATGAAACTTTCTATTGCTCTCATTCTATCGATAGTTTTTTCTAGAAATCTAGAAAAAAATGGAAAAAGACCATTTCAGGCATAAAATGGGGAAAAAATAAATGTATTCTAGAAAAGCTAAATCATGTGCTATTTAATTTCAATTAATCTAACAAAGATCTGTGTTCACCTGTATTCAAGATATATCCTATACTCGACTTGCCATTAAGTTATAATTTTTCACATTTCAATGATACAAAAGGGAAAAAAAAAATGACATCTACAAGCATATCAAAAAAAGTCACATATACATTTATTTCATTTATTCCAGACTTGCATCTGAGCTTGTTCAAAACTTTACACGTTTTTCTTTCTCAAAATGTACAATAAAACACGATCATAAATAAAGCTGTTACAAGTTTGAACTAAAAACATTATTGAACTCGTTTCGATCCGTCGAGGGCGTAAAATAAAAACGGACATTGAGATTCCTTAAATTCTCCTAAATTCACATGATTCTTTTTCACACTTCGAAATAAATGAATCGTACAAGAGATACAACACGTCCTGGCTAAAACAAAACGCTAAAAGAATTCACCTCTCTGCGTGCTAACAACCGAAAGGAAACAGACCCCCTGGAATGTGAAGGAAGGACTGAAGGAATGTTTGATGGAGAACGAGATTTTCTCATATCGATGACAGTAGACTCGGTAGAAATCTTTTTTTTTTTTTTTTTTTTTTTTTTTAAGAAAACATGAATTTTGCAGGAAAAAATGACGTGTTTCCTGCTCTGTCTAGCGAGACTTTATCAGTGCGATTATTTTTATCTTTATGAAAATCTCCTTACTGAAAAATAGGCAGACACATTATACCAAAGAAAACATTATATGAGAGTGAATGCGAGAGGTTTCCATTGTGGTGAGAAGTTGCTAAAGTGCAATAATGCAATGGTGTCAGGTGACCTTGGGGGGAATATGGTTTTGTTTTTGTAAATCATGAAATGCAAATATCATCTCACCATATAAATTACAACATTTCAGGAAGAAGAAGAAGAAGAAGAAGAGGAAGCAATGCTCTACTCTGAGAAACATTACTATAGAAGTGAATCTCATGTTGGTCAGTCGATATGTAACAGTGTCAAGCACGCTCAAACGCACACTCCGGTAAACAATCAGCAGTTTCACAGCATAAAACATTACCCAATCTCTTTCTTGCACACACACACACACACACACACACACACACACACACACACACACACACACACACACACACACACACACACACA
>JAAIIK010000099.1:2797833-2817609 GCA_014706435.1 Silurus glanis
ACACACACACACACACACACACACACACACACACACACACACACACAGTGGAGCAGTCTTTCAAATAGCCCTAATCATAACCTTTACCACCATCACCATATATATATATGGAATGTCTCAAAAAAGAATATTCACCAATATTAGGATTTATTAACCAAATAATCAGTATATTTGCTGGTGTGTTGTGGAAAAAAAAACACGTTTATGATATGTATATATTTATATGTGTGTGTGTGTAAGGTCATGGTCATTAATATCACTGGTCTCATACAGACACGCATTACCACATGTCATCGACACAGACACATGAGAACCGAACGTTTGGGTGTTCGTTCAGACAAACCATCCAGACAAGCTCCCTTAAAGCTGACGTCTTAAGGCCCTCCGCTGTACGAGTAGTCTGCTTTGTTATGCATGACTAGCTTGTTGTCCACAAAGTAGAAGCTGTCAGACTGCGTCTCGTAGGGGTGAAGGATCATCTCGCGCACTGAGACACAGAGAAGAAAGAGAGAGAGGAAAGGCGGAAGGTCAGGTATCTGTTTTATCAGGATGGGGTTCGAGTTATACGGAGACATGAGTTCATGGGGACACCACTGGGGACAATCACTGTGCTATCCATCCATCCAGCCATCCATAAATTCATCCATTCATCCATCCATCCATCCATCCATCCAGCCAGCCAGCCAGCCAGCCAGCCAGCCAACCAGCAGGTAGCCAATTATAGGGCAGCAGATCAGGGCATAGATCCAGATTTGGTTGTTGTTTTAATCAAAAGTTAGAATGAATGTGATCACTGTGACTTCCATGAATGTTGGTTTGAGAATTTCAGAACCTGCACATCTAAATAATCACTCTTTGCAGCCGTGACAAACATAAAAGCAGCTCCATCTGTACAACAGGTTCAACTTAAAGATGGGGTTGGGCAACAGCGGAATACCAAATCAGGATCCACTTTTAGATTTGGCGTGAGGTGCTTTTCTGCGTTTCATTGCCGAGTGCTTGTATTGGAAATACTGTTCTCTGTGGGTCATTTGGCAGCAGAGCATTAAATCATGCAGATCCAAGTTCAGTAATGTATTAATAACTGGGGCTGAAACGATTCCTTGATTAACTCGAGTAATTAGAAAACAAAAAAGCATTAAGGCAAATTATTTGTTTAGTACTTTTAACTACATACAGAGCACTGTGTTTCCCCATGGACCATTATTACCGATGCACCATCGTCTAAACTCTGGAGCGCTCGGGACGGGTAAAACAGAGGGCGCTGCAGAATGTAAAATGGAGGAATTATTTTTTTTATAAAGAAAAAGTACTTTTTATCTGATTAATCAATGGAATGATCGGTAGAATACTTGATAACTAAATTAATCGATAGCTGCAGCTAATGAATAACAAAAAAGTAGCTCAAAATAAACAATAGTTTGACCCTTGAGGAGGATAAGCTACAACAGCAGAAGACCATGACAGGATCTACCGTAAGGTTTGGCCGTGTTGTGTGTTCAGGTACTTTTCTGCTGATCATTGTCATGATTATCAATTTAATTTGTGTAGGTCAAAATACTATAACTGAATCTGTTACCTAATAACTACATTGCAAGCTGAAGTGGGCCATGTGGGCCATTCAACTCCACAGAGGCCACCTGTTCAACACTGTTTTTAAGAAAAGCCATTATCAATAACCTCTAGAGCTGCTCGGATTTAAAGCGAATTATCCCCCAGCCGGTGCACAAGCGGAATCCGGAGTCTCTGTATATACTCACTGATCTCCTCCGAGAGCGGCGGGAACTCGTAGATGTGCTCGCAGGTGTTCTTGCTGCTAGGGATGCAAAAACCAAACTCGAAGTCGAAGCTCTTCAGCAGCTGATCGCGGAAGTAATGCCTCTCGATCATGCGGAAGTTATTGATGGGAATGTCGCCCACTGTGAACTCGACACTTGCATAACAACAGAGGGGAACGAAGGAATAAATGAATTTACAGTCTACAATACACATTCATTACACTACTTTTAACTTATGTCAATAGAAATTTACACTATGGATAGGGAAATGAACACTTGCTGAGGGAATATTAGCTTTCGGAAAGGTTTACATACAGTTTCCAGAGGACATCTGTAGTACCTACGATGTAGCATGATAAATAAATGTGATATTACAATAAGCAATTTCTAAATACTAAGTCACAGGGCGGGAATGTGATAGCAAAGAAAGAGGCTTTCAGATAACCCAGTGTTTTAGGAAGCTGGGATCAAACCACATGGTCAGCCATAATACAGTACCCCTGGATCAGACAGGGTTGAGGGCCTTGCTCAAGGGCCCAAAAGTGGCAGTTTGGCGATACTGGGGCTTGACTTCACGACCTTCCCGATCAGTAACCCAGAGACTTAACCACTGAGCTTCCACTTCCCATACACACTAGAAACACTACATATTACCCCAAACTGACGATTTTTACATCAATTATAATCTCTAATGGTAGGGGGCGTGGCCAAGTAAAAACAGCAACACTAGGTCACATAACGAACATGATCATAACATGATCAGATCCTGGAATGTTTTTCTATGGACAATACAGAATATAGTGAATTGTTGGGACACCTGACCTTTCCAGCCATATGCGGTTCTTCTCCAAACTGTTACTACAAACTTGGAGGTGCACAATTGTACAGGACGTCTTCGGATGCACTTGAATTGAATTTTCCCTGCACTTAAACTAGGAGAACCAGACATGTTTCAGCATGACAATGCCCCTGTGCACAAAGCCAGCTCCATGAAGAGCTGCTTTACATGGGTTAGAGTGGTGGAAGATCTCCTGCTACGGGGCTCTAAACCCTATTGGGATGAATGTGAATGCTAACTGCACCCCAGGCCTCCTCACCTACATCAGTACCTGATTTCACTAAAGGCCTTGTGAGCACAAATCTCCACAAGATCTAGTGGAACATATTTTCCAGAAGAGTGGAGGTTATTTTAAGAGCAAATGGGGACTAGGGTTAGGGTGGAATGGGATGTTCAAAAAAATACGTGCTCAGGTGTCCAGAAACTGTTGTCCATGTAACGTTTATATTTTAACCTTTGACCAGCTTATTTCTTCCGACCTAAATATTACAGCTGTCTTCTGAAAGAACCTAGATCACTGCTCTGGAATACCTCTGTTCCTATGAACCTTCTGGGCATTTCCTGGTCAGTCCAGTTACTTCTATGTTCAATTCATAATGAGGGCAGTTGGGCTCTTTGTCTATACACAAGTTAAACACAGTGCCTCCTTACCAATTTTGAGATCTTTAATAATATAATAAAAGAAAAAGCATCTTACTTACGTGGCTCCCACCTGACGTAGACGCAGAAATGCCGGCGTGAACTGGTATCGCACGAATCGTCCAGCGCTGGGGTCGATGTCTCGTTTCTCTCCAGCTTTATCTAATGTAACACATGTAAAAGAAAATTCATTTCATATAGCAAAACACTGTTGTATGAAGTCAGTTGAAGTCGGTGAAGTCGGTTCCAATACGCCGCGGTCCAGACTGAATTGCATGGTGTTGAAATATGGAATGGTAGCCATGTTGGTTCAGGAAAAAGTCTCCAACCTTCTTTGCTCCAACAACCTTCCCTGCTCTGTTTGACTGTGGGGGTGAGGCAGTCTGCTTACATCTTCTGTCTTACACAAGTTCTTCTGTTAGAGACAAAAATGCCCAATTTGGATGCCACTGAACTTTCTTCCACTCGCTGTCCAATTATTGTGCTTTGCCTTTGGAGTGTGTACATTTATTTTTTTATTCAGATATCCAATCCGGATCTTGGTATTGACCGAGATTGGATCCGAACCATCTCTAATGCACATCATTTTTTAAAATGCTCTCTCATTAGAATGTAAATGTGAACGCAATTCGGGTTCGATCACAGGGGTTGGGAAGCACGTGTCTTTCTTTTCTTTATTCGTATGAGAATAAATCCGCCCCGAGCAGGGACAGTTATATAATTGGATCACTCCAACTCGCTCAGACTCACCCGTAACTGGAGGCTTTGTAATCTCAAACAGCACTGTCCCTGTCTCCATGTCCCTTATCTTAAACCGTGTAAAGTCAATGTTGTATACGTTGTCCTCTGGACTGCACAAGTAGTCTGAAAAAAAAGAAAAGAAAAAAAACAATTGAAGATTTATCAGCCACATGCCGGATATCAATCGCAGGCCATGTGATACAACACAGTATAAATTGTACCTTATTTTTTATAGCTTCAGAGCCAATATTAACAGAAATACTAGGTCACATGATCATTACATCAACATGATCCAAAATATAATGGATAAAAATGAACGGTTATTTATTAATACAACACATATAAACAGTATAATCATATTTGTAGTGCCAAGGACATTGAGTATATGTTAAAAAGAATCCAGCAAAAGTGTAGGACGTCTCCACGTTCACGTGATTTGTCACGTGAACTTTTCCAAAGTGTAGTGTGTTAAGATCGTATACTCTGAAATAGTATTGAGGTCGATGCAATTCGCATCTCAATTTATCGCCAACAATACGCTACATTATACTTTCTTTCGGCTTCTCCCATCAGGGGTCGCCACAGCGGACCATCCGCATGTTTGATTTGGCACATGTTTTTACGCTGGATGCCCTTCCTAACGCAACCCTCCCCATTTATCCGGGCTTGGGACCGGCACTAAGGCTTGTGCAACCTTAATGGCTGGGGTTGGTTCCCTGACCGGGGATTGAACCCGGGCCGCAGCACTGAGAGCGCCGCATCCTAACCACTAGACCACCAGGGAACCTCAACAATACGCCACATTAAAGATAGGTATGAAGCAGCTACAAAGCGATGCCATACAATTCACCCATTATATATGCTATGCAATGCAATGTGGTACAGATAGTTCACTTTTATTTCCTTGGTTCAGACAGACAGCAAATCATCAATTTACTTAAGTGCCTTCTGACTTCTAACACATGGCCCCTATCACAAACAGGCCTTTGTTATGAAAAAATTTAAAAAGGAAACAGATTAAAAAAAAACAGATGTTCTTTTCCTGTTCTGACTACAGGAAGATGCAGCTCTACCTCTGCCATGTTGATCTATATTCTGTGTGACTCTCAAGACACGCCTCGATCTCCGTAATGTTGTGATACGTCATATTCGATTAGCTGCAGTGGTGCTGATAGAAACGAGGAATAGCGAGGAATTAATATTTAATTTATAAAAAGAAATGCTATTTTTTCCCTCACAGACGTGTGCAAACACTGCTAAATCCTGTGGCTTAGAAAAAATTTTTTCCTGCACTTCTCGCAAGTATGTTTGTAAAATAATACAACTGTTGTGGCAAAATTTGTGTAATAAACACATCTGTTAATTTTTTGATTTACGGTTTAATTGTTGTCCTGGTATGGGATTTATCTTGGAATTTGACTTCTTGCAGAGAAACTGCACAAAACTGGGCTTTAATAATCCCATTCCAAACAAAAACTCAAACCACTACAAAGGGAGTCTAAGTCTTCTGATTGACATGCCATGTGTTGGCTATGCAAACAAATACACATTTTTCCCCCTGTAGTGAAGCACACTGTGGATGCACAGGCAAAAGCCTTGTCCGTGAATGCATCGGACGCAGATTAACGTTTAAGCTGCTTATAACATTCAAGCACTGAGGGTCATACAGGGAGCACCGAGGGATGTGGTGGATTTAGTTCCATTTTCCTCTTCAACTGCTCCCGGTGTGGTGGCAGTGTGACACATAAACTCATGTTCAAACAAGTCAAATGACTCAAATAATTTTCAAATGAAACATCAGATTCTGATTAAGGCAAAAATGTGATCTTTGACTGTGGCATGGTATTTGGTGCCAATTGGGCTCATTATGTTTTTTTTTCCAGGAACTCTTCATAAGTCGTCAATAGTAACTCAAATAACTGGTCTTTACAGCCGTGGTGAGCAGAAAAGCATCTGTGCTGTGTTTTGAGAGTTTCAGTGTAAGAAAGCAAATACATCCAGGCTGAAGTGTGAAGGAGTGTGTGTTCGAGAGTGAGGTGTTGTTCCTGTAAGAGGAACTTCTTCTTCTTTCGGCTTCTCCCATTAGGGGTCGCCACAGCGGATCATCCGTCTCCATAACCCCCCTGTCCTCTACATCTGCTTCTGTCACACCAACTACCTGCATGTCTTCCCTCACCACATCCATAAACCTCCTCCTTGGTCTTCCTCTTTTCCTCCTTCCTGGTGGCTCCATTCTCAGCATTCTCCTACTGATATACCCCATGTCCATCCTCTGCAAACCATCTCAATCACACCTCCCTCACCTTGTCTCCAAAACGTCCTACATGCAGTGTCCCTCTAATAAACTCATTTTTAATCCTGTCCATCCTCGTCACTCCCAACAAAAAAAAAAAATCCCATTCCAAACAAAAACTCAAACCGCTACAAAGGGAGTCTAAGTCTCATCCATGAATCCACATCCATCTTCATCTTCATACCTTAGAATTTCTTGGGCCTCTTGTGAGAGCAATTCTTCCTCTTATCACAAAGCTTTATTAGAACCTCGAATTTACAGAACACTGCTTATATTACCAGCGAAACGTTACCTGGTGGAGATTAGAAACGTATCTGTGACGGACAGTCTAGTGCTCTCCATGAACTATAATAAAGATGGAGAGAGTGAAAGGACAGACGAGTGAGTGAATGAAGAAGCGTATTAGATAAGAGGTGGTGAGTAATCTTGTGATTGCAACGTTGTGAGGGAACGCTCAGGGCCGCCCGCTCTACACAAAGACATGCACGACAAGGAGGAAAACAGAGTCATATAAAAACATACACCATATGGCCGTATTATTAGGAATACCATGTTGATACTACAGCCTTTTTACAGCCTCAGTTCTTCATGGCTTGCATTTTTTGTTGCAGGCCACCGATACTCAAACCAACAATGAGTCACAGGTGGGACGGCGAATGAACCTGACTAGTGATAAGCTCATGGATTGCAAAAGGAAATGAAATGCTACATAATAGAAATTCAGCTGCCTCTCTTTCTCTCACTCAGAAACACATACTGCAACTTCAGTAGAAATTACAGAGCATTTAGCTTTTTTTTTTTTTTTTTTTGCAGACAACATGTGCAGCACAGACAACCTTCCGACTGCCCCCCCCAAAAAAAATCTGCTTGCTGATTCGGGAAAAAAAAACACAGGCAGCACAGAACCCTACAATCACTCAGCAGGAACAAGTGTTTAGCACGTCTACATTTGTTAAAGGGTGACAAGCATTAAATCTGTCAGCCCGCGGATTTGGTAACAGCATGTGATTATTCACATGCGAGCAATTTTTCTCCTTTTCCTGCTCGTTTTTTTACGGCGCCTAGACGGGCATAAATGTTGCCATTATGGACTGCAGCGGTATGTGGAGTCGCAGTTTGTGACTCATTCGCCTTTGTGTGAAGCAATGATTCATGGTGTGATGCAGCTCTTGTGCCTAACCTACATTTTATTTCTCTTTATAACGTATTCGGTTCTTGGAAGAAAAAAAAAACCAATAAAGTGAGCCTTGGATGGCATTAGCTTCAACATTCAACAGAAAGTTCATTTAAAACTACTTTATATAGGAAGCAGAACTGGCACTGTATCAGATGCAACCCTGAGCAGTGCAAATAAAAGGATGTATACTTCCATATTGCAACATGCACATGCCCATTTATGCAATAATCCCAACAGCCAATCATGTTGAAGCAGTGCAATTTAATCCAGATCAGGTGACGCACTTCAGGTAATGAGTATTTGAGTAAACGTAGTTTGTTGCTGAACTTAAGTCATTTTTGGCGTATTTATACTTATATTTATATTTCCAAAAGTATTGGGTCACCTGGTCATAAGTATCGTATGTGATTTTTGAGCATCGCATTCCACATTTAGTCCCAATTTGCTCTTATAATACCCTCCACTCTTCTGGGAAGATGTTCCACTAGATTTTGGAGTGTGTTTATGGATATTTGTGTTCATCAGCCACAAGGCCAGTTACTGATGAAGGTGAGGAGACCTGGGGTGCAGTCAGCGTTCACATTCATCCCAAAGGTGTTCAGTAGGGATGAGATCAGAGCTAGCAGCAAGATCTTCCTCTCCAAAGCATGTAAACCAGATCTTCAAGGAGTGAAGTGCACAGGGGCATCACCATGCTGGAACAGGTTTGGGTTTCCAAGTTCAAGTGAATGGAAAATGTTATTATAGCGCCATCTAAACACGTCTTGTAAAATTGAGAGCACCAGATTTGTGGTAACCGTTTGGAAATAGCAAATAGAAGGAACGGTCAGGTGACCCAATACTTTTGGCAGTATGGTGTATAAGCAACTTTTACTCTCTACTTAACTACATTTACGATTCAATAGATGTACCTTTCACTCGACAATATTTTAAAATGACAATCAACTTTACCAATGACATTTTGCACCTCCGTTGAAGATGTCATTAACACTCCCCGACCCGCATCTGCTGCTTGTGAGCGACTTTTTAGGGCCACTGGCCTCATTTTCAGTCCAAAAAAATCTAGAATAAATTCCAAACACTTCAACTTTTTTGAAGTTGAATAAAAATAATTTCCCTCTCTGAGACTGAGAGCTGCATGAAATCCCAGTCAGCTCTGAATATTTGGTTTTATATGATCTTCAACAATTGACTTTCGTTTTATTTGTCCATTAAATACTAATGGTTCTTCTACTGTGTCACATCATATTGAAATCGTTTAACAACGTTACCTTTTTGAAAGATCACTATAATACTTTGTCTTTTTTTTTTGTTGACCGACTTGCTTGAGCTTTTTTTTCATTCCGGCGTGTCGAAGACGTGGTCGTGTTGATGGTTATTGCAGTGTTGAGGTACCGTTTGATTTTTATTTCAGGAAATAAAACCTCACGAATCAACTGTTTTTGGCTTTTATCTAACGTGTGTTTTGGTTTTGAGGACGTGTGCATCTTCTGTTCAATACGAGTCAAATACTCAAGTTCTATTCAAATCAGATACTTAAGGCTTTTACTCAAGTCATATTGGAATTGGTCAATTTTAAGGTAAGTTTAGCAGTAAGGTATCTATACTTTTACTCAAGTGTGATTTCCAGGTAATGTGTATTGATCAAACATCAAAATGAGAAAACAATCTGACTCTTGTGAAATTAGTTTAGACGTCAGCTGTCTGGATTGGATGAGCCTGAAGTCTCAGATCCATGTTCCTGGCTTGGAGAACTGCATCCTGGAACCTTCTTCTATTCTTGCCTGAAGGTTTGCTAAAGGGTTTGCTGTGTTGCGCATTGTGAAGTTTTTCTGCTCACCACATTTGTAAAGACCGCATATTTGTGCTACCGTGCACTTTTGGTAAAAATGGTAAAAAAAGAACATCAGGCTGTGTCAAAATGTGAGAATTGTCAAACTACCCATATGAAAAAAAGTAACATATTCCAGATACAACAAAATATTTCCTTTTCCAGCCTTTCCTATTTTCTAAAAGATATCTTCTCAAGGGTTGTCCTGCTGGACTCTTCACTTAGAACTCGAGCCTGACAGACACATGGAGAAGCTACAAGGTGCTCCACTTGTAGGCGTTTCCCTCTTTCGTTCCCTCGTTCCCTCTCAGCCCGTTTTCATCTATGCTCTTCAGACTCTACCATCATTTCTCTTTGCTCTGCTTTCTCATCTGTTCCGTTTCACCCTACGTTCTTTTCTGTCGCCGACTCGCCTCCACTCGTCCCTCTCTCTTTCTCTCTCGTCTGCACTCCTACACTGAAATGTGCTCGTCATTCTCTTCTCACACAAACAGAACACTTCTGCAGTGACACAAGCAAACTGTAGGACAAAGTAATCCAAGCTAACTGACCACATGCCTACTGTAGCTATCTATCCATCTATTAAGGATAAACAGGAAGTTATTCCATGGTCAGCCTGAATACTCGATTCTGATTGGCTGAAGGTGAAGATGAAGGTGCATCCTCGCTAAACTTGCACTTAAAAATCAAAATAAAATCCATTTTAAATCTGTGGTAAAATCCGATGTTGGTCTCATTTGTTGTCGTAAAACAGGGAATTATATTTAGACTAGCGATAGAAAGAACTACAACAAAAACAAAAAGGAAAGGAATATAAAGGAAGCATTTCAATTTGCATTAGAGGACATCGGAAAATAAAGACCTGGGTAAAATTATTTAAGACATAAAACAGCAAATTTAAGACTGTTTTATTTTAAAAAATGATTTTCAAATTTGAGAATTTTTTGGACTTTCTTTGGATTTTTTTTGGACTTTTTTTGGACTTGAAGGAACCCTGTATTATACACATTTCCAAATGACCTCATTGAGCCAAATTTTTGTGCGTTGTTTATTAACGTGTATGGTGAATATGGGGATTCTGATAAATAGCTCGAGAGAAAATTTGCCAGACTGGAGAAGAAAACAATTACTCTGGGGCATCTGCGATTATCTGAACCAGTGCGAGCTCGTTTCGAATCCTTTGCCGTTGGTTATAATGGAGCAATGGATTGGTGCGCAATGAGCGTTCGCTGTAAAAACCTTTTATCAGAATGGCAATACTGTGAGCGCTGCACAAAGGGGACGCGATCATGACACCTTAACTTGTAATAACACCGAAATGCCCTTTGTGCAGCACTCACACTATCATTAAATGTCCAAGTTTGTTGCATATAAACTGGAACCTGCAAATATCACTCAAGAAACAATTTGACTGGGTTTTCCCAAAGATGCTGACATGCACAGTGTATAATTATCATTCCTGAAGTGTGTAGGTATCATAGATAAATGTCATAGCATCCATGATTATGGCCAAAAACCCATCACATTACAGTAATTGTCCTTCAGGATTTCCTTTATTGTAAGGTAGGTATTGAACGACTGAAGGGATAAAGGAAGCTTAAGGAAACATATGGCAGTTTAGCCTCACTGGGTTAAACCTCATTTCAGCTGAATGGACTGAAGTACTAAGAGGACGCTTTTTCTTCCTGACCTTCATCTGTTAAGTAGTTTTTCTTGAAAAAATGTTTAATCACGCGTTCCTTTATTACTCAAAAGAGGATGGAACCCAGAACCTTTTTTTTTTTATTCTACGAGCTGCTTTGGGACAATGTGCCTTGTTTAAAGTGATGTACAAATAAAACTGAGTTCAAATGAGCTTCAATATTAATATTATTATTTAACTTTGTTGTAGTCCATGTGCCTGACCAATCTGTTTATAATGTCCATAACATAGTCTATAGTTTTTGTAACTAGACCATAATGTCATTTTTACACTACATGGACAAAAGTATTGGGACACCTGACTTTTCCAGCCATACATGGTTCTTCTTCAAACTGTTAGCACAACATTGGAGGGACACAATTGTATAGGATGTCTTTGGATGTGGTGGCATTAAATTCTAAATTAACTTGAAATAGGGGAAAATGCCCCAGTGCACCTGTTCCATGGGTTGGAGTGGAAGATCTTAAGCTAACACCTTTGGGATGAATTGGAACGCTGACAGCACCTCACCAAAAATCTAGTGGAGCTATTATATATAGTTATTATAAACAGCAAATGGTGATAAAACATGGACTGGGATGTTCAAAAAGCACATACAAATCTTATAATCGGGTGTCCACAATCTTTCGTCATTGAGTGTAATATATTACCTGTTTAATTCTATTTGGTTTAATTCTATTTTGTCAAACTTACTGACATAAGGGCCACAAACATATAAAGTACTAAAAATTATTACATTTGTGAATATACTGACATATATATATATATTCTTTTAGAAATCATCAGGACAATTAAAATTCTTGAAAAATACCCAGTTGACGATCTGCCTGAGACGTTTTATTTTTTACTTTGGACGAAAAAGAAAGAGTGTTTATTTTAGTTATCGTTACCTTCCTGTCAGCGTGAACCAGTCTCTGGCTGTTCCACTCTGACACCTAACATCAACAAGGAAAACAAATTCGCCGGCTTCCTTTTGTACCGATGTGTTACACTAAACTGAAGGAACACGAACAGACAGTGATTTATAATTCACTTTTATATCCTACACGGTCTTCCAATTTAGGGGGAAAACGCTTGAGTGAAGCTCAGGGCAGGAAATCCCAAAACACACGTGCTTGTCCAAAAGATGCCAGAGAAAAACATTGGACGTAAGCAGGAACGTAAGTACAGCTTGGATCGAATCTGAGCTGCGCCATATGGTCAGTTGAAAAAAGAAAAAAATGCAACTGGCAGCAGAAACGGTTTTAACAGAATTAGAAACAACCATGGAGTCGGCAAAAAGAGGTTTCTGTTTCATTTGCGATACTGCTAGTCTCAGAAGAAGCATGAAGTTTTATCTGTTTAAATCAAATTGGGCCGAATGGAAATCTAGAAAAGATAAAGTATAGGATATATATATATATATATATATATATATATATATATATATATATATACAGCACTTTAGAATAATGTCAGGTTCATTAGAAATAATGAACAAAAAAACATACTGGTGCATTAATGAATCCAAATAAATAATCTGACAAAATGAATACACATAATTAACACTACTTAGGGAATAAACATTTATGGCAATGAGCAGTTGATGGTTTAGGGTCTTGATCAAGAGCTCAGCAATAGGGGTGGGATTTAAGCTCAAAACCTTCTGATCAGAAATGCAACACCAGTGAGCTATATATAAAAAAATATAAAGTTAACAAAATTTCCTGCCATGAACAAATACCTCATATCCAAATCATGGACAGTGGAAGTAATTCAGAACGAGAGGCAGCTGTGTCAGCCATTTGAAAATAAAGTGACACCTGGAATGTATTCCAGTCCTGCGGAGCTCAACGGCTCTAATCTTGTTTAGCGATGGGAACAAATCCATCTAATCGGAGGATACAGCCGGGATGTAAACGGCAGCGACGGAAACGGACAATCCACGTGGTCAGCTTCCAGCCAGAAATAAAGACGAGCAACAAATACGACAGCGAAGGCCAGACAAGGCAAAGCTGGAAACTTCAGAAAGGCCAGTGTTCATACTGTTCAACACTATGAGTTCAAAACATGCAACACTGATGAAGAAAATTTCTTCATTACTGATGTTTGATCAACAGTGGAACTGAGAAGTGGGGAAGGGAAATACACTACTGCATATTAACAACAAAAGTAAATACACCCTAAGGGGGAAAAAAATGAATTGGAAAACTGCCATTCGGCCTAGTTTCTAAAGGGAGGGCATCATGTTCTGCTTCAGAATCTCACAGTACATGTTGGAATCCATATTTCCCTCAATGCAGCTCCAGTACCAGCAGCACTCATGCAGCCCCAGACCATAATGCTGCCACCACCATGCTTGACTGTAGGCAAGACACACGGACTTTCCAAAGCGATGCTGCAGCACTCATGTGTCTGTTTATTGAAGCAGCTTCTGCACCTGACACAGCACAAGGACTCAACTTCTTTGATGGACCCTTGCGAGGTCTGTTCCGAGTGGAACCCGATTTGGAAAATCTCTGTATGACCCTGAACTTTACTGTAACTCAGTTTTAGGGTTTTGCTGATCTTCTTATAGCCTCAGCATCTTTGTAGAGAGCAACAATTCTAATTCTCAAATCCTCAGAGAGTTCATGAGGTGCCATGTTGAACATCCAGGTTTACACGGCATACAGCTGTTATTACTTAGGGTGTATTTACTTTTGTTGCCAGTTATTTAGACAATATTGGCTGAACGAGGACAGTAAATCTGTACTAAAATACAAACTGCACACTCACTACTCTAAAATCTATCCACGTTTTATTTCTACAGTATTGTATCTTGAGAAGATACTAAAATGGTTGCAGTAATGTGAGTGGTGCACTAACACTGTTGTATCTGAATGAGCACAAATCTCCACAAAATCTAGTGGAATACCTTCCCAGAAGAGTGGAGCTTTTGCAAATGGCAAAATAGCAAATGGGGACTAAATGCAAAACGAGATCGTCAGGAGGCACATACTGATCTAATGCTTGGCTTTCCACACACATTTGTTCATGTTGTGTACCTCAGTGTGGCACATAACAAAGAGGAATTATAATTGATTTTGCAAGAAAGATTTGACAGATTTGAGGTGAAAGCTAAGCTGTGAAGTCATTTCCTCGGCTTTGTGAATAACGCTAACCCGGCCTCGGCTGTGTGCAGACGTCCAATAAACGCTTGCTACACGTTATTCAAGCAGTTTGTTTGATTTTAACTTGCCCTAGACACTTATAAAGTAGACACGGAGGCTGCAAAAGCGTTCTCCCACACATCATATGTATAACACTTCAATATTTTTAATGAGATCTGGATTGTTGTCTGAATGCAATTTAATTCCAAGAAGCAGTGAGTCTACACAAAAAAAAAGCAGATATTGTCTGGCAGATTTCTCATCACTAATAGCACTGAAATGCTGTTCGTCCAGCATGATTGCGTCAAGATTTCTATGGACAACACTCTAATCTCCCCTGGTGTAACAATCAGCTGTCCTTTTCTTCTCGCATCACTAATCTAACACACTCATCAGAATTCATGCATTTCGATCCACACGACTACACAGGCTCAAAACTGGACGACTCCAATTCGCTCCTGACAGCGCCGCCTCTGAGGGACATTGATCCAGAATGCTGCTGCATGACTTGGTATCAACCTTCTCCTACAAGTTCTTCCACACCACCCCACTGCTCCACTCCCTGTGGCATCCTGTAGCTGATATATCAGATTTACAATCCTGATGCTCGCCTACAAAAAACGGACCCCTCTACCCCCCAGGCTTTATCTCACGCCAGACTGCATCACGCTCCTTCCATCATCTACCAATGCACGCGTAAAAATGTCCACTAGATGTGTAAACAGAGTCACAACCTCTTCCAGAATTGAGCTTTTTTTTTTTTTTTTTTTTTTACTAAATTCTCTCCCAACACATCCAGATACAAGATGGCATTAGTATTACAAATTCATCAGAATGTATTTATGGATGGAGGCTTTAATGCGCTTTTGTAGATCGCTCTGGATAAGGGGCCGTCTGCCCAATGCAAGAAATGTAAAAAAGCAGAGAAACAATGTTGGAATGATTGTGTGAGTAAATCCTGCTCATTATTATTATGTACAGTTTAAATGTTCAAATATGATGCATTGGAAAATACATTTCCTAAATTCCCAACAACTGGTAGAGAAATGCATGTAGGATCTGGGAGGGGTCCAGTCCAAGGTGTTCCCAAGTCCCTTGTTAGTTCCCATTGTTTCCACCTGAATGTTGTAAGCCCTGAGTGTAACCCTTTTGGACCTTTTTGTTGCTTTTTTGGTTATGTAGTGTATATTTCCCAATTTTAGTTTCCAGAATATACTGAATTTTCTCCAGTTGTCTGTCGTAACTCTTTGTTATTTTGATGTTTTTTCTTTGCTTTTGTTTCAGCGAAAGACTACGCATTTTCCCCTGAGTTCCTGAGAAGACTTTGAGATTATCTTTCCATAGTTGTGCTCTGCCTTTTTGTTCGATTTTTGTTACATGTTTCCCTGTTCCCTGTGGCAGCCTGCTAGCGCTCCTGCCTCTCAACCCGGATTGAGCCCCGACCCTGATAATGAGTCGTGTGGGTTTCCCATCAAATGGGTTTGTCAGGTTTCACTCACGTTTTCTTTCTCACTTACGTTTTTTCCCCTTCGCACCTTCACCTCTTGCCTGTTCATCTGGATTTCTTTGAACCTGCTTCGACAATGCTGTTAAAAGCAGCATACTAATGCAATTAAATCGCATAGAATTGAAGTAGTTTGGAAGTTGCCATGGCAGCAAAACAGAAAGATTAGGACACACTGGTAACTTTACTGCTTTCAATGGATGTGAAAGATGTTTAAAAGTTGCAGGATCTATTTACTGAAGCCGTTTGGTAAGCGGCGAAATGAAAAAAAAAAAAAGAACGCTTCTTTATAAACGGCAGCTTTATAAATGAGGACCAAGTCGGTGTTATGATTTCTGAAGGAAACCATTTCATCAGCCATGTTTTTGTGTGCGAAACATTGTGACCGGATTTGAATGTAATAAATGTGAATATTTGTCTCAAATGTGAAAATTCATTAAAGAGGACATGTTATTGAGCAGTGGTCCTGCTGTGTGAGTTTTCATTAGAAACACATTTAAATAAAATGTTTAGAAAAAAAGATCCATTCACTTATAAATATTCTATATGGACAAAAGTTTATGGACAGCTGAAAACAAGATTGGTATGTATGTTTAGAACATCCAAATCCACACTGAGTCACAATTTGCTCTTCTAATAAGCTTCACTAGATGTTCCACTAGATTTTGGAGTGTGCTTGCAGAGATACAAGGGTTTTAGTAAAGTCAGGTACTGATGTAGATGAAGTGAGGAGGCCTGAGTTGCAATCAATGTGAAAAATTCAACCCTAAGGTGTTCAGTAGTGTTGGAGCTCTATAGTAGATCCACTTCCACTTCAACACATGGAAAGCGTACCTTCATGGAGCTGGCTTTGTGTACAGGGACACTGTCATGCTGGAACAAGTTTGGGTCTCCTAGTTCATGTGCAGGAAAAATTCCTGTACAAGTGTGTGCCTCCAACTTGGTGGTATCCATTTGGGAAAGGACCACATATGGTTAGAGATGTCAGTTGTCCCAATACTTTTGCCTATAGAGTGCATTTACATGTAAACGCAATTGTTCCATATGTTTGCTTTTCATATATTCTTTAACGAAACCTCATCATGTTACGATTCGAACAAGAAATCTGTACGAGGGAGGTGGTAGCTTAGTGGTTACCACCTCTACCACAAGATCCAAAACATCTGAAGGTTTTGAGTTCAATTCCCAGCCACACCAAGCTGCCAGTCCTGGGCCCCAGTACCTTCAACTCATAGCTGTTCAGATGTATGAATGAGATAAATAAAAAGGATAAAAGTGTCTGCCAAATGCCATAACTGTTGAATGCTGTATCCTGAAACATGAAGCATAACAACGTGAACTGATAACAAGCCCCGACTAAAAAAAACGTAACAAAAATGAACGCTGTAAACACGAAACATGTGACATGACAATAGTCCGCAGTGGCTGATGGGAACCGTAGTCCAGGGCCCCAATCCTGACAAATGATTCGATTATTAATTCAAACAAAACATAAAGAAAAATGTGTTTAATTGAGTTAGCGTTCCCTCCCGGAATGATGCAATTCCCCGAAACAACAACCGCAGTGCTAAAAACGTGATGATCTCAGCGCACATCCTCTGACCTTCTTGCGCACCACGTGAATTCATATCTCTGAGACAGGAAATGTCACTTGCTCAGTTTTACACAGGTCACACACACACACACACACACACACAGAGCAAACTGGGGAAGGGAAGGGCAGTCGGTTGAATCTGAAGCACTGACGCGTTTACGAGCAACTGAACAACATGCAGTAGCAAAGGCACAATACATTATTTGGACAAAAGTATTGGGACACCTGACTTTTCCAGCCATATGTGGTTCGTCCCCAAACTGTTACCACAAAGTTGGAGGCACACATCTGTACTGGACGTTTTTGTAGGCTGTAGCATGATATTTTCGCTTCATTTGAACTAGGAGACCCAAAACTGTTCCAGCATGACAATGCAGCTGTGCACAAAGCCATCTCCATGAAGATCTGCTTTCCATTGGTTGACTGGCCACTTCACACTCATGACATGTCACATGATCTCTACATCCAAGTCATGCTAAGTGTCTGTTTTTATAACGTTCATGATTTGTCATTCTGTGCTTGTTATGAGTTCATATGTTGCTGTGCTTCATGTTTAGGAACCGTTTGTATCTTAAGCTAATATATATGTGTGTGTGTGTGTGTGTGTGTGTGTGTGTGTGTGAGAAGCAAACATATAAACCTCATTAAAAAAAAGAATAAAAGCCTTTACATGGAAATGCAAAAGTATTGGGACACCTATCTTCTCCAGCCATGTGTTTCTTTGTTGTCACAAAGTTGAAGGCACATAATTGTATAGGAATTCTTGAACTAGGAGACCCAAACCTGTTCCAGCATGACAATACCTCTGTGCACAAAGTCAGTTCCATGAAGATGTGCTTTCCATGAGTTGGAGTGGAAGATCTCCTGCTATAGAGCTTTGACCCTCAACCGTACTGAACACCTTTGGGATGGCTCCTCACCTCACCTACATCAGTACCTGACTGTACTAACACCCTTGTGGCTGAATAAATCTCCACAAAATCTAGTGTGAACATCTTCCTAAAAGAGTGAAGGTCATTATTAAGTGGGGACTAAATGTAGAATGGGATGTTGGAAAAGCATATACCAATCTTATGCTCAGGAGTCCACAAACTGCTCTTCAGGACATCCAAAATGATTCCTGGTTCATCTTTAGGATGGATTGTAAAAATCGTGACAACAAATCACTGTGTTTATTATTAAACTTAACAAGAGTCTTCTTGTAACCTTTAGGAAATCCAAGAAAGACCCAGATAACGAGGGTTAGAGTCACTTCAGCTGATCCTAATCACTGCTTTGTTCAAGTTTAAATGCTTTATAACTAATAGAGAAAGCACTGGCTGTCCACGGCCCCAGGTCACCCAGAGAAGCTCATTAACGTGTGTGTGTGTGTGTGTGTGTGTGTGAGAGACAGAGAGAGAGCAGGACTCGCCTCACCTCAACCAGCACACGCTGTTACCATAGTAAACTCCAACAAGATGCCTCAGGGATTTAACAATGTCTGGCTTAGGGGTTTACAAAGCAGCGCTTCTAAAAATAAAGGAAGCTGCAGGTCGTACACCTTCATCCTTAGTCACTAAAAATATTGTTTCCAAAGAGGAAAGCATCTGAACAAATGAAATGTGTGGAAAAGTTTCGCTTTGTGGATTCATAACGTTTTATCCTGTATGAGGATTTCCTTTTTTCGCAGGAAGAAATAATGAGATTATTTAAATCCAGAACAGACTTTTCTGGACCAAAAGTTTGTGGACGCCTGTGGACACCATACGATTGGCATGTGTTTTTTTTATTCCACAATGATGTTATAAGGTCCACTCTTCTGGTAAGATGTTCCATTAGATTTTGTGATCATTTAGTAAATTCAGTCTGGTACTGATGTAGGTGAGAAGGTGAGGAGGCCCGGGATGCAGTCAGCGTTCACATTCATCTTGAAGGTGTTCAACAGGATTGAAGATCTACAGCAGGAAAAGTCAGGTGTCCCAATACTTTTGTCCATATAGTGTGACATTTCATCAATGTGTTTTTATTCATTTATTTATTTATTTGGATTAATGTGGACGTAGCCTTGGATACAGGTGTGTGTGTGTGTGTGTGTGTGTGTGTGTGTGTGTGTTTATTTTGAATGGCAGTAGTCCAAAATCCGCCATGGCTTCCTGCTCGAAACCATATTTATAAAATACAAAATCCTATTCTATATACAGTCTATAACATGATAAATACCGTCATGAAAAATCCGTTTGGGAATCGGATAGCGAGACCTTACAGCGGATAGTGAGGATGGTTTTGAAGATTATTGGGGTCTTTCTTCCCTGCAACAAGTACATTTGCACCACTTACTGCATCCGCAATGCCGCCGGCATCGTGGCTGACCACACACTCTCCTTATACACACCCCTCACACACTCCCCTCACACACCCTTCACCCTCTTGCCTTCTAGGGAAAGGAAAACACATTTGGGACTTCATAGCCAGACAGTTTATCCCACGCAAGCAGTAAGACTCCTCAATAAGAGCATGAACTGACACACACACACACACACACACACACACACACACACACACACACACA
>JAAIIK010000099.1:2824834-2852728 GCA_014706435.1 Silurus glanis
TATGAATATTTTATATAAAACACCTAACTTTTCCCCAAACCATTGTTTAGGATGTCTTTGGACCTGTTCCAGCATGACAAAAGATGCACATGCGTTGGAATGGAACATCTCCTGCTTAAGAGCTATAAACCCGAACCTACCGAACACTTTTGGGACGAATTTTGTATGCTGACTGCACCCCAGACCTCCTCACCTTCACACCTCCATCAGTACCTGATTTTACTCCAACATCTTCCCGGAAGAGTAGAGGTTATTAAAAGAGCAAAAAAAAAAAATGGGACTTAATGTTGAACAGAATTTTTCAAAAGGGACATACAAATCTTTTGGTCACACGTGTGTCCATTTATTGTATGCGTGTCCATAAAGCCCAATTTCTGTGTGTTAATGATATGCACAGTAAATTACAGAACAATTGTGCAATAGCAGCTATGCATTCTGTTAAATACATTGCCATACATGATCCTGTTGTGCACCCCAGGATTCCTCACCACCTCACCTACATCAGTTCCTGACTTTACTAACACCCTTGTAGCTTAATGAGCACAAATCTCCACATGCACACTCCAAAATCTAGATCCCAGGAAAGTGGAATCTGGTTATAACAGCAAATGTGAAGAAGATGTGGAATGGGTTATTTAAAAAGCACAACCTTTGTTTATATATATATATATATACTCCAGGCCTATTAGCCTCATCCTCACTTAATCATCCATAATCCATAGTTACTTTAATAGATTAATTCCACTATAACACAGAGGATAAGTAACATCTTGCATCACCATCATCATCATCATCATCATCATCATCATCATCATCATCATCAACACAAAAGAAGCAATGTCAGCCTTAAATGTAAGCAACATTAACCATTGAATTGCTGTTGTTGTCAGATGTGATGCTGGTGGTGGTAGTACTGCCACCTTACATCTGAAGGGTCCTCAAAATGTTCCTCTGGTTTCCTCCCATCGTCCAGAAGAATGCATGTAGGTGAATTCATGAATAGGGTTATGAATGCGTGTGTGTCTCGTGTGTATCACCATCTCGCCCTAAGTTTAGATTCGGTCCATTCTATTATTTATAGTTAATTGTATTTTATTGCAGCTAAAAAAAAAATTCCATTGTTGAATATTTTGATTTTATTCGACAATTAATTAAAGCACTGAAATCTGAATTATTGATTACTAATGATTATCAGTCGTCTCAAATCTTTTTTTTAATACTATTTATACATCAGAACGAAAGCATTTCATTGGCCATTTGTACTGTTTATAGTTGTTTATGTGACCAATCTACGTACTATAAATTAGAATAAATGGATATACAGCCCATGATCTTTATCAAGGCTTTGGTATGATAAGTGAGTTTAGTTGAGATGGGTATGAGATGGGTGAGAATGAAAAGAGGCACACACACGCATGCACACACACACACACACACACACACACACACACACCATGTACACAGAAGCACGTCATCACACAGTCATTTCATCTAACAAGCCTGCTGACATGGCTACCCTCTTTGTGATAGGTGTGTTGCTCTGATCAGCAGAAATGAACACACAGGCAAGCGCACAATTTTTTACACACAAACACACACAGACACATAAAGACACATAAAGACACAATGATTTCACTTTATACACACACAGTTGACTTTCTTTGTGGAATTTCTGTCAATGAACAGTTATTTGCTTTAAAAGATTATTATACATAAATAAAACCATTGAAATGATCACCTGTCTACACTGGCTTTTACACTAGTGTCATTTTTTTACAGTTATTTTTATTTTACTTTTTAAAGTTTTTATAGTTTGTATAGTTTTTATAGTTATAGTTTTATCATTTTAAACAACATAATAACATAAAATATAGAAATATTTTAATTTTATATAATTAATTTTAAAAATAATTTTAAAAGTTGAATTTTTTTTTCCCAATTTTAGAATTTTAGATTAAAATAAAAGTAAAAGCAAAAAAAAATTCTTAATACAATAAAAAAATATATTTTTTTCACATACACTGACAAATAAGAGTAAAATCAGTGACAGAGGAAACACAATTATTTGTCTTTGGTTGAAATATTCAATATAGTTTGTAAAATGAGTTTATTGTGCTGTTTTCTGTGAATCCACAGAAAAAAAAAATAATTGATAACATTTCCAGTGTAATGCTGGGCGTAAAAAGGAAAAACGATCATCTTAAATATTAACCGTACCGTAGCTACGTGTTTGTTTTTTGTTTTTTTTAATGGAAGAGAGCCTTTTTGTGACATGCAAGGTGAAAGAATGAACGTCCCAAAGCTCAGTCCAGAGACAAAAAGTCTCCCAAAGCAAAAGTGCTGACAGCAGCCGAGAGTCTGTGAGTCAGAAAGGCCATTCACCTCGTCTCTGTATAAATACCCCTCCATGAGCCTGAGCAAAAGACCACTTTGTGGAAACCCCCCAGCGCACACGGCTCATACCTCGGGGTAAGTCTATCAAGCACTCGTTAAAACAACTGATTCACAGGATTCATTAATGTAAGGAATTTTTTACCGTGTGGTTCATCCAGGGTATGAAAGTCATACGATAAAAAAATCACTTGCGCTAGAAATAATAATGAAAATTTAAATCTGAGTAAAAAAAAATGATAATAAACATCAGAAATAGGTTAATGTTCTTGAAATGGTTCTTATTTTTCTCTACAGGTCAAACAGTACTGAGATATTAGACACGATGGCCAATCAGACCACTCAGATGAACATGAACATGCACATGGGACCATGGAAGGTAGCTGTCACATCAGATCCAAATTCTCATTTCACTTTTCCTTCTCACCCCATTAGGCACCACAGCGGAATTGTGATTGGACAGAAGGTTTTTTTTTTCCATCTGTATTAGCTTTGCATTTAAAGCATTTGGCAGACGCCCTTATTTAGACCGACTTACAATTTTATACCTACTTACTCATTTACACAGCTGAGCGGGTTGAGGGTCAGGGGCCTTGCTCAAGGGCCTAGCCTCAATGGCGATGCTGGGATTTGAACTCAAGACCATCCAATCATGCCACAATAATCCCTGACACCTTAACAGTTCTATACTAACAGCTCATTAACTGGCACTTTACCTAATAGATTGGATAAAACGTCTCCAGTGTCAACAAATGTAACTGTAAATGGATCAAATATATGCTACTTTTTATTATCAAGTAGTGGTTGCTTGAGAGAAGACTAAATTACATCAGGTCATGTTGATCTAGGAAATCGACCAACGTTATCTGACCTGTTGACAATCTTCCTCTGTGTATTGATTTATTTTCAGTTACAGTTTTTCTCTTGACAAAATGCAGAAATGCTTGTGAGAAGCAGGTTCTCACGGCATGCGCACGTCATTTAACGCATCTCTGCTTTCCACCAGATCACGGTTTATGACCAGGAGTACTACCAGGGCAGATGGTGGGAGTTCACTTCCTGCTGCAAGAACATCGTGGAGTATGGCATGGAAAATATCCGCTCCCTGAAGGTGGAATGTGGCGCGTGAGTAATCGAACATAAACCAAAAGCAGACACATATTTAATAGGATGCTTAAAGAAAATCCTATTTTTGCTTTTTTTCATAACAAGCTGGGTGGGTTTCGAGCACAGCAGCTACAACGGCCAGCAGTTTATCCTGGAGAAGGGAGACTACCCTTGCTTTGAGGCCTACATGGGAAGCCATGGCTACCGCGTCGAGAGGATGATGTCTTTCCGCCCGGTCTATTCGGCTGTGAGTTCATCCAAAATACTGAATTTCTTTCAAATAATCAATATACTGTACCAGTATCTGAAATCTGATTAGTGTTTATATTATTGTATTCTATAACAGCGGCTCTCGTAATAATTCAAATGATAAGGTATTGTTTCTATAGCAACAGCTCCTTCACAAGGACCATTATCTCTCAGACAAATTCAATTCAATTCATATTTATTTGTATAGCGCATTTTAACAATAGACATTGTCTCAAAACAGCTTTACAGCAATAAAAAGTATGCAGTATGCATAAATGTATTTGGAAGTTGGAATGAAAATTTTGTGTCTATAAGTTGATTCCTTATCATTTTAAGTTTTAATGACTGAGCCAGTTCCTCCCTTGGCATGAGGAAGAAATCTTGAGAGGAACCAGACTCGAAAGGGAACCCATCCTCATTCTTACCGAATGTCTATTTATTACAGTTCCATCATTGATGAGGTGCACTGTTGAGTGATGGGCGCTGTCCATTAAACTGTGGTCCTGAGCCATTGTAGTAAATTCATCCTAAAAGTTCGAGTTGAGTTTTCAGCAAAGTAACCGTAATATTCTGAAATGAGACTTACGGAAGGAGTCTCCAGTGACAATGTGAACTATTGGTATCGTTTCCACCAACGGGAATGTCTTCAGGAATGAGGAATGATGTACGACCCAGTGTACTTGGTATCATTAGAAATTCCTAATACCTGGTTAGACTGTAAGCAATACATAACTAGAAATGGTTACAATTACAAAGGGTTGTTCAATAATAAAATGTAATGAAGACATGTAGTTTCAGGACCATGAAAAACCTCTTGTTGTTTCCTATTGAACTCCATCACACCATTCTATTGTTGATTATTTTCCTATAACCATATGTCCTGTATTAATGAATCCTTGCATAACTAATTCAGGTTGCATTATTGGATAAAAGATTTTCAGGGCAGCAAAAGCAATTGGAGTTTCAAATCCAGTCATGGCAGCTTTTTTCTCTATTTAGACATCTTTAGCATAAAAAAAAAATCCTACATCTCCGTCTCTTCAGAACCTTTACAAGCAACATTTATTGCGGAGTAGAGTTGATACCTCGATGAATCACCATTCTAAGAATCTCCATTATGTCCTGTGAGAAATCAGAGAGAAAAAGAAAAAGAGATCCTTTGCTGGTCTACGAGGCAGGTATTTGGAGCAAATGCTTTGAGTCCTACTTTTTTTTCATGTTGAAACAGTGCCACAAGGAGTCCCGCATGTGTGTGTGGGAGTGCGAGAACATGATGGGCAGACAGTGGGAGCTGTGTGATGATTACCCTTCCCTGCAGGCGATGGGCTGGCACAACAACGAGATCGGCTCCATGCGGGTTCAAAGCGGCGCGTGAGTACCGGCACCAGCCCCTCTACCATAAGCACATGGCACCATCACGGTCATAACCTATAATAACCCCTGTCTCTCATCTACTGCAAACAGGATCTATAATGTGGAATGAAAATAATTCATAAACAGAACTTGTTTCTTTGCGCTTAGCTTAGACATAAATATCAAAAGTATGTGGACACCTTTCAACGCTTACAAGCATTCCATTCCATGTTTATTCTTTTCAAAAGATTTTTTCAGAAGACTTTTCAGATTTGTGTATATTCAGCCTTAAAGAGCATCAGTAAGATCAGCCATGATTTTATGTATATATGATGGATGGATGCATGTAAAATGGATTAAGTGACTATATAGTACATACATAATTCCAGTAATGAGACACACACAACCAGAGGTAGTCGAAGATGATGTTTTGGTGTTATGATTTGGATAAAGTGGTAGCTCACTGTTTAAGGCATTGAACTTGGGACAGGAAGGTCATTAGTTCAAATCCCAGCACCACCAATCCAAGCTGCTGCTGTTTAGCCCTTAACCCTTACTCAAGTAGAAGTACAGATAACATAAGTATCACAGACACAAACAAAACATAAACAAACATTGTGGGTCGTCTTTATATATCCTGTACATTGTGTACTTCCAATTTTGTGGAAACACTAGGGAAGAACCGTGTGGATGCGAGGGCAAGGTGTCCACATACTATTAAACGTATTATTAAAAACCAACATTAAGGGTTATATGCGTTTTATCATATGATATCATTCAAGACCATATTCTTTTATTCTTTCAGCTGGGTGTGCTACCAGTACCCTGGCTATCGTGGTTATCAGTACATCATGGAGTGCGACTGCCACGGAGGCGAGTACAGATGCTACAGAGAGTTCGGGACTCACGCTCACACTCCCCAGATCCAGTCCATCCGTAGAATCCAACACTAAAAAAAAAGTGTCCTTCTTCTTTCCGTTCTTCTCCATCCTCTCAGAATTTCCGGACTCAGCATCACAGTACATACCTCACTGCCTCACTGCCAGCCGACTAACTGGTGCTACTTTCATGTAATGTGTACAATGATTTTTTGCTTGGGGAAAAAAAGACACATGGTGCAAACTTAAGAAATGAAGATCTTGAAGCTGCAGAAAAGGCTGTAGCACATGGAGACACCTGGAAAGTTGCTCTGCTTTTATCACAATAAACTTGCAATTCCTGTCAACTTCCGTGTGAGACTTGGTGAATAAAAACCACAAGGGAAGAAAAGCTAAACAAAAAAAAAGAATGTGTCGCTCTTTGTGGCATCATAGTTCAGTTTTTTTGGGATCGGAATAATTCAAACAAGTGAATACTAAAAGTTTCTACTGGCAAATTTCTGTTCAAAAAACAAATTTTTTTTTTCATATAAAACAGTATTCAGTCTCTGTAAGTTTGCTAGTCATGTGGTTGACTAACACAAGGCCTAGTTTGCTAATGATAATAATATCAAATATTATATAAATACCTAATATTCACCATTAGCTAGAATTCGCTGCCTAGCTAATTTTACTTCAACATCGATGCTAATCATTTGCATTAGCAAAAAAGGAAATCTCAGCTAATTAGGTTTCTAGGTAGGAAAACATGGTGCTTGTTTCAGGAACAGTTAAATAATGTTGAGTTGTTAGCTAATTCCTAGTTACATCATTAAACAAACAACTAACATAGTCTTTGTCTGTATCAGGGACACTGGATACCACTATCAAACAACTAGCTAATCTCCATTACACTATTTAATTTACAAAGAAATTCATGACTAATGTATGGATAATGGTCAAAACATACATTATATGGACAAAGTTATTTTACAAATATAAATAATAATGTAAGGAATAAAATGTTTTTAAATGTTAATAAAATGTTTTTATTTCGAATTATTATTATTAATAATAATAATAATAATAATAATAATAATAATAATAATAATAAATATAGTAACAATGTAGGTCAGGTAATTTACACTTTGCACTTGTAAACAATCCATTGACTGGTTGGTTGGTTGGCTGATTGATAGATTTTTTTTATGTGTTTTTTTTACTGTAATAATAAAACTATAAACGTTTAAACTATAATAATAATAATAATAATAATAATAATAATAATAATAATAATAGAAATATTGTAATAATGTACAGTTAGGTCAGGTTTTACAGCACTTGTTAACTTGATTGATTTATTGGTTGGTTAATTGACTGATTACTTATTTTAATAAAATTATTTATTTATATTTATTTATTAAAATGGGATTTTTTATTAAATTATAGGTTGACTTTTACACTGCAATTGTTAGCTAAATTTAATGACTGATGGATGGATTGATTGAATAGTGGATTGGTTGACTGATTAATTCATTGATTATTAATTTAGTTATTTATTAATCAGCTTTTTTTGTGCTTCTCCTTATTTCTGCCCAATAATAAAACGCGCGCGCTCGCCTTCATTACCAGGTCAAGGTCACGCCAATCGCTCAGCAACATGGCGCACATCCGGTCGATTTTAGCGCAACTTTTCGCTCTGTGGCTCATTGCTCTTTGCGCCAGCGCGCACGACGAGGAGCCGCACAGCCAGTACCAGAACTACGAAGCGCTCAGTCTTCGCCTTCAGCGTCTCGCAGAAAACCACCCGCACATCTGCAGCCTCGTGAGCGCAGGCAGGTCTGCTGAAGCCCGAGAGCTTTGGGTGATGAGGATCGCGGCTTCCACGCGTAACATCTCCGAGCTTCCACGATTCAGATACATGGGTAACATCCACGGGGACGACATGCTCTCCAGACAGCTCCTGATCTACCTCATTGATTATCTCCTGACTCACTATGGAGCTGACCCCAGAGTCACTGATCTTCTAGACAACACTGATATTTACATCATCCCCAGTGTGAACCCTGATGGCTTGGAGAAGGCTGTAGAAGGAGATTGTTATGGCCATGATCACTTTGATCCAAGTGCATTGGAAAGTGCACCTGAGATGTCAGCAGTCACGAATTGGGGTTTACAGAAAAAGTAGGTCTTTTTCATTTTAAACACAATTTTTTTTTTCTTTATTAATTTTTTTGTTATTAATATGAGAACTCTAACCTCCATTCGTCTTGGATGGCTTTCCACATAATTCTATATTTTTTTATTCATCCACGTATTAGTAAGTCAAATGAGAAGGTCTGTGTTCCAGCTCATCTAAAAAGTAGTCAAATGGGTTGAGGTCAGGGATCTGTGAAGGCCACGGAAGTTCTTCCACTTTAACCTTGGTAGATCATGTCTTCATGTCTGGAATGTCTCTTCATTCATAGGTTCGGTCAAATTAAATTCTACAGCGTACAAATGCATTCTGGACAATTGTGACAATTCCGTTGTTGTCGTAACAGTTTGGGGAAATTGTGTTCGTCAAACTGTATCTTCTATAGCGGCATCACGGATGATCGTATTCACTTTCTTTGATCAGAGACTCGCTCAAACTGAAATCTGAGAAGGTCTGGTCAGGTCTGCAACTTTATCATCGACCCTGAGCATGTAGTCAATTTCATTGCCAGCCAAATTGAGGGATGAAAAAAAATCTTTGTTTTGCAGTGATTTATGAGAAAAACAGAAAAAATATAAAGCATGGCCTCTTAGGACTTCTGCATATACTTTTATACGGTAATATATGTATATACTTAAATATACAGTACTTGTATACAATAAGTAAAAATGCTCTGATACTGTTGACCAGCGAGAACCATGTGGGTGATGCTCAAATGTCCACATACTTTTGATCATGCATTATATAGCATATGTGGGGGTTTGGATTCTAACCAAATTCCCTCAGTGTCCCTTTTTTTTTTTTGCCCCAAGGTTTGTTCTTGCTGGAATTCTGCGTGGAGGTTCGTTAGAGGCCAACTACCATTTTGATTCCTCCATTTCCCATACAGATGATGATGATGCTCTCTTCTGCTATCTGGCGCAGACCTTCACTGAAAACCAATTATGGAAGTCCCAGTGTCCTGCTGATCTGAAGAAGAAGTTCCGAAATGGGACGACTACCGAGTGGACCGAAGGTGAAAATATGGGGGTGGTGTTTATTTATTTATTTATTTATTTATTTATTTATTTATGAGGTCAAATTGCTTGATGCTCTAGATGTTCTCAGAGTGTTTGTAATCTGCAGGATGCATACATGAAATCAGTCGCTTCAGTGGAGACTGCATTGAGGTCACCTTGCAGCTGAGTTGCTGCAAATATCCACTGGCTTCAGATCTCTATTCTGAATGGAACAATAACAGGGAAGCTCTGCTAGCATACATGGAAAAGGTAAAAGAATGTTGTAGATGTTCTGCGACTTTGGTTCAGAATTTTTGTTTTCACACTTGTTAGATATTTTGATTGGTCAATTGAACAATTGATCAATTCTGATGCTGGAAAACTCCCCGGTCATTCACATCAGCACTAATTACACATCACAGGTGTCTGTTTGCTCGTATGTAAAACTGCACAGATTGCGCTTTCATCAGAGTATGGTTCGCCACTATGGTCAAAAACATGCTATTGGTTGACTTAAAGGTTCTTGATAATTCTAGGTGGAAGCACATGCTAGCTTTCACCCTGTCCGGCTGGTAGATGTTGTAGAATTCCGCCTAGTTAGCTAGCGGGGGTCAAAACTGAGACGCTAATAGAGAAAAATAGATTTGTTTGTTTTCTTTTCAAGGTTCATATTGGACTTCGTGGTTATGTCAAGACCAGCTCTGGAATGGGCATCCTAGGCTCAAACATCTCAGTCACCGGAATGGATCACGTCACTACAACAGGGATGTTTGGCGATTATTACCGCTTGCTGCTGCCGGGAACGTATACCATCACAGCCAGCTCTTATGGGTGATTCCCAAAAATCAGAATTTATTTGCTTATCAGTTGATGTTGGTTGAGATCTTACCTTTCTCTTACCTGTATCCATCTCAGGTACCTTCCAAGCACCGTGAAAAACGTTACAGTAACCGAAGGCAGAGCTACTCCACTCAACTTCACTCTGATGGATTTGAGTGAAGCGGTGCTAATGCCCAGGCTTTTCACCACAGTAGCATATCAATCAACTGAACAAGTTCTTGACACCCAACAAGCTTCTACATCTGACGGTTTAGTCCAGAAACAGGACTTTAGTCGTTTTAGTTACTCAGATATGGAGGTATTCTTGAGGCAGATGAGCTCTGTTTATCCGTCTCTTGCCCAGTTGTACTCTATTGGCCAATCGGTGCTGGGAAGGGAACTTTACGTCATGAAGATATCTTTTAACCTGGAATCCGATGAAGGTAAGATCTTTTAGAAGCATGAATTTATGGCAGTAATGTGTGTGTAATTTTGGCCTTAGCATGAGTCACTTGTTTAGAACTGGAATCGAGTCATTGCTAAATCGGAGAACAAATTAGTGTCGAAAATAGGAGCTACACCAGTACTACGGAAGTGGTTCAGCCAGATGACGTTACTTTGCCTACCCCTTGATGTAAATGTTCTTCACCACATTTAACTAGTTCTAACCCGTTTGCTTGCCTTTGTTGAGCAGGTAAACCCGAAATTGTGTTCTTGCATAGCAGTGGTTCTGTAGGCCAAGGGATTCTCTTAAATCTGGTGGAGTGCCTGTGCAGCAATTATGGCAGCGAACCTTCAATCACTCAACTGTTAAACAGTACCAGAGTGCACATACTGCCTAACAAGAACCCAGACGGTGAGGAAATTCTAGAAAAAGGTACGAGTTTGGGAAAGGACGCAATATTGTTCTCAATGATCTTATTCTATAATGTAAAACATGCACAACCCAGCCATTAGAGTTGCATTGTTTCACACGTTTTAAGCTTTTTCACGTTAATTCAGAATTCGGTAGCGACATGAAATCCGGCGACGGTCAAAACGCCGACTCGAGCGGAAACTTCCCTGACCAGATCCACTCGGCTGATTACGTGCAGCCAGAAAACGAGGCAGTCATGAAGTGGATTGCGGCGCACTCGTTTGTTCTGTCTGCCAGCATACTTGGTGGTGCGTTACACAATTTTAAAAATAAAGTTTGAGACTTTCGGACTCGCAACGTTACGCCTTTGTGTTTTTAGGGGGGGTTGGAGTGATGTATCCGGGGTCGGCTGATTCCATTGATGAGGCAGTGTTTAAATCGATCTCGCAGGCCTATTCGGTAAGAGTCGGAGTATTCAGATCATTGTTTTCTAGCCTGATTTAAATTACTTGGATTGGATACTAAATATACATAAACAAATGTGCAAATGCGAACCATGGCATCATGATCATCTCCTAGAATATTACCTGTAAGGACAGTAATATACACTTAAAAAGTATTGGGCCACCTGACTGATCTGCTTTATATGTGATGGAGTGGAAGATCTCCTGTTATAGACCTCAACCATATTGAACACCTTTGGATTAATGAATGCTGACTGCACCTCAGGTCTCCTCCCCTCACCTACATCAGTACCTGACTTAACTAACAAGTTAACTACCTTGTAGCTGAATGATCACACATCTCCTCAATCTTCCCCGAAGAGTGACGTTTTATAAACTTTTATAAAAAAGTGGAATAAGACGTTGAAAAAGCACACACCAATCTTATGCTCAGGTGTCCACAAATGTATTTTGTCCATATAACGTATCTGCACTACCCAGATGATAGGAAAAGGAAAGGTCCTAAAATATGATATAAAATAATAAATCGAACTTGAGAGCATGATGAGTTTCATGAGCACAAGGCTCAGAGTAGCAACCGTCCACGTCAGCTTTAAAACGGTTAACAATTATTTGCGCCTTCGCCTAATCACCCGAAGACAACAGGAACAGGAAGAGATGGAGAACATGCACAGCTGTCGTTTCTCAGCGCGTGGTGAGATTTTATTTTTTTTCCGTCTGTGCCTGAAAAAAATGCTTTAACTCACTGAAAAGCAACACAAGCTCTCTGGGTAAAAGCCTTGGTTTTGTTCAAGGAAGGGCAAATTATTCCTGCTATAATTATTTCGATTGGAAGCTTGGTTTTGATCCCATACTTCACCGAGCAGCCACTGTTGGTCTCTTGAGGAAGGATCTAACCCTCAATTGGTCAGTTATACTAATGGAATAGTTGTATAAAGGATCATTGGATTGAATAAAGTAACTTCAAATTGTAATTGGATAAAATAAAGGTGTCAGTATAAATGTTGTTAATTTTGTTGAAATAGAATAAAAAAAAAAATAAATAAATAAATATATATATATATATATATATATATATATATATTCATATTCATATTCATATTCATTTTTTGGTTCAGGAATTTTCATCTCTCCAGCTGCCACAGACCTGTGAGGACCCTGGGCATTTGGACAGAAATAAAATTAATCCTGGTGCCCCTACAGGTGAGGCCTAGTTTTTGTTTTTATGCATTGTCTATTGTCCATTATCCATATTAATAACCATGCCCTCATTTCATATGAAAGTACAGTGATTATCTATTTCTATCTATCTATCTATCTATCTATCTATCTATCTATCTATCTATCTACATACACACACACACACACTATATTTGGGTCGCCTGATCATAAGTACGGTATGTGATTTTTATTTTTTTAACATTGCATTCCACATTTAGTCCAAATTTGCTCTTAGAATTCCCTCCACTCTTCTAAAAAGATGTTCCACTAGATTTTGGAGTGTGCTTTTGAATATTTGTGTTCATCAGCCACAAGTGTATTATGAAAGGGCTTCCGAAAGGTTCGCAGCTGCATCCAGCAGATCACCATCCTGCGGCGCATAATAGACGGGGTGCACTCACAAGACATCCCGCTATTCATCACCTTCGTTGACTTCAAGAAGGCTTTTGACTCAATTGACCGAGACATGATGTTCGCAATCCTGCGACATTATGGCATACCCGCGAAGATCGTGGCTGCAATAAGGGTACTGTACGACGAGGCAAAGAGTCAAGTATACGTCCAAGGCCAACTCTCCGAACCCTTCGACAACACAACCGGAGTGCTACAAGGCGACGTGCTCGCACCATTCCTCTTCGACATCGTGATTGACTACGTCTCAGAGCGATCAGCAGGAGGGTTTGGATACCTAATGCACAAAGGCAACGACCAAGACAAGAGTGGCCGGACACTGCGAAACACAACACGTATACCGGACTACAAACTCAACGATCTTGCCTATGCAGACGACGTCACACTACTCGAAAACAGTGCAGCACAGTCCCAGAGACAATTGGACGCACTCAAACTGAACGCTGGGCAAGTTGGTCTCGGTATCAGCATCAAGAAGACCAAACAGATGCGCCTCAATCTACCCGAAGGCACAGCCGAGACCGAGCCACTTACCATCGACGGCGAAAACGTCTAAGTCGTCGCCGACTTCAAGTACCTTGCCTCACATGGCGTCGAGCGAAAAGGACATCAACGCACGCATTGGCCTTGCATGGGGAGCATTCAACAAGCTCAGAACCATCCTGACAACTTCAACTCTTCGTCTTCATCTCAGGCTCCGCATTTTCAAAGCCGCCTGCATCTCCATCTTGCTATACGGTTGCGAGACCTGGATCTTAACGGAAACGCTCGGTGATCGACTCTACAAATACGCCAGGGCATGCTACCGGACAATGCTGGGTATAAATCAATCCGTAGATCGAGTTAGGAACTCTACACTCTACAAATGAGTTAATGAGCTACCACTGCACGACACCATCCGTCAGCGACAGCTCAACTTTACCGGCCACTGCATCCGCATGGCCGAAGACGAACCAGTCAATCGTTTCGTCCTCTACGAGTCCAAAATTCGACCATCACTTCGACACGGCGCGCCAAGGAGGACGTATCGACAACAGATCTCGTCATACCTCATTCCTAAGGGCGAGGAGCCCCTCAGCACCGAGGAAATTCGAGCATTAGGGAAGAACAAGGAACTGTGGAGGAAACATTTCGTCGTGCCTAAACCGAAGAAGCCTCCGGACCCTTCAACCTAGACTCGACCGATGATGATGATGATGTATTCTGAAAGGCAGGTACTGATGTAGGTGAGGGGACCTGGGGTGCAGTCAGCGTTCACATTCATCCCAAAGGTATTCAGTATGGATGAGATCAGAGCTCTATAGCAGGCCACTCAAGATCTTACTTTCCAAAGCATGTAAACCAGATCTTCAAGGAGCTCACTTTGTGCACAGGGGCATCGCCATGCTGGAACAGGTTTGGGTTTCCCAGTTCAAGTGAATGCAAAATGTTATTATAGAGCATCTAGACATCTTGTAAAATTGAGTGCCTCCAGATTTGTGCTAACAGTTTGGAAAAGAACCACATACAGCAGGAAAGTTCAGGTGACCCAATACTTTTGTCAATATTGTTTGTGTGTGTGTGTGTGTGTGTGTGTGTGTGTGTGTGTGTTGTGTTTTTTCTCCATATCATCGTTGGTATTTGGTATTTTGGAATTCTTTCTGAGTGCAGGGATTGGTTTGGAGGACTGGATGTACCGTAACACAGACACTCTGGGAGTCGGTGTGGGAGTTAGCTGTGATCTACGTCCACCAGTTGAGAACATTACAGCTTACTGGAGACAGAATCGAAGACCTCTGCTGCATCTAATCCAGCAGGTGCTCTCCTTTACTGACCTGCCTTAATTCTTTCTGTTCTTCTTTCCACCAAGGTATGTTTTGCAGTATTGCATAACGTTTATCTTTCCTCTACTAATCCCCTAAAAGTATCAATCCTTTGCTTAAGTCCACCATTATTTTTTTTTTTTATTGTCACTTGGCTACTGAAAAATTTAATAATGTGAATAATTGATGCAGTTTAGGGTTTCATTCTCCTCCACATCAGACCTTAATGTGGGGAAAGTTTTTATACATGGTAGCATCGTTAAACACTGTTCACTATTTCACATTACACTTTATAAATACATGTATTATAAATATAAATTCAGCCTCCCTTTGCTCTGTGGTCCATCCATACTTGTGTTTCTATTAGAGCTTTCTGGACTCTCAGCTGCTAGAGAATGTCAGAGATTCAGATCTCCTGTCAGAGTCATGTGAGCTCATGTATGTGGAAGAAGACTGCCATAGTGTCATGTGACGCAGCTAGACTGATTTTTTTTTTTTTTTTTCTGCCAGCCGTTTCACTACACACTTCCAACAGTATAATTCATTAAGATTGGAAATTCATTGATTGTATATCATCTATACATAATTATAACTTTATCTGTGTATTTTATTTCAAATTTCCTTTATTTTACTGTGAGAAACTGCATCCTAACAATATCCTTGTGGGGTCAATAAAGTATTCTGATGATGATTGACCATCAATTTAAAAGTTGTACACAGTTCATGCATAGATACTCTAAACATTGCACTTACCCATCCCTCGTTTCTGAGCTTACAAGATTGTCTGTGACATTTCTGTCCATATACTCCCCATGCCTGAATGGGTCCTGTCTCTGTTCTCTTGCATGATTACCACCTTTTTTTCTTCTCAGGTTCATTTTTCAGTCAGGGGTAGTGTGACTGATAGCAATTCCGGTCAGGCTATTACTAATGCTACCATCGAGGTACACGGCTCAAGGCATCGTGTTCATACCAGCAGTACAGGAGAGTACTGGAGACCTCTGTCTCCTGGGACGTACCAGCTCCATGCCTCTGCTCCAGGGTGGGAAATGAAATTGTACCAGATTTAAAGTAAAAAATGATTGTGTACATATGAGTCGCTATCCAAACATACAGTAAACATTACATATAAATCTATTTTAAAAAAAAAGGTTTAATGATTATAATGTAGATCTAGTAGTGCAAGCTTTTTAATCTTTTTATTTATTTATTAGTATCCAATCAGCCTATAAGAGGAGGAGCTGTCCAAGGTGTTGTTTCTCACTTGACTTTAATTGTAATCTCGTACCTATAGACCCTTTTTCTGTAAATCTATAGCTGACCATATAAGACAATCATATTTCAAGTAGCTTTAGTTTGTTATTTATTGCTGCATATTCTTTAGATATTTCCCGCTCTCAGCGCCGGTCACGGTGACTGAATTTCAGGGGGAGCAGGTGGATTTCGTGCTGACTCGAGATCTGCAACCCAAACCTCAAAATCTGTCAGAGGATGAAGAGTTTTTGAGGTTGGTGGAGAACCTGTCTTCTTCTAATGGCCTTAAACAACTTGTCCAGAACTATCCTACAGCTCGAACTCTGCAGTACAGGAAGCACACGGAACGTTCGGAATTCCTGCGTGGGCTTCACCTCAACTTTCCTCAGATTACTCGTTTATACAGGTGACCTGTTGTCAATCATCATAATCATTATCTTTGTTTTTAGCTTCTATTGGGTTCAAGCAGCCTGCACAAACATCATCCCAGTGTCCGGATCTTGTCAAGTAACTTAAAACAGACCTTAGAACATATACATGATGTTTGTGATGGTCACTCATTGCTTGCTTTATAAAATGTCTGGCTGATGCTGGTTGTTCTTATAAAGCAATGATTTTTTTTTATTTTTTTTTAATGTACGGATTAGCACTTAGCGAAGATCAACATTTACCAAACGTGATCAGATTTCTTTTAATTTGACCCCGCCCCTAATTATGACCACGCCCCAAATATTTTATTATTTTGGGCAAAACAATAAAATCATGAGTTAGTTATGCTCCGCCTCATGATTGATTGATTGATTGGTTGATTGATTGGAATGTGTGAGCACAAATTTTCCAAACAAAAAATTTAAAGCACTGCATTGTAGCGCCAACAATTGTCTGAATCTAGAAGTCCAGACCAACCTGTAAAGCATCAAAGCTGTTTTTGAAAAACAATTATTCTTTTTAACTGCATCCCTTGTCTACTTTTCATCAGAAATTACTGAAATAATTTAGAAAATTGCGGGTTTTTTATGTGAACAAACTATTTTTCTTTTGGGTCAGTCTGGGAAACAGCTGGAAATTCCGGGCCATTTGGGCTCTGGAGATCTCTGCTGGTCCTGAGTCAACACGGTACGTGACACCTAAAATCCGGTACGTCGCAGGTGTCCATGGAAACGCTGCAGTAGGTCCGGAGCTGCTGATCGAGTTCGCATCTTTTCTGTGTATGAACTATGGAGGGAACCCAGCAATCACAAATGTGGGTATCAAAACAAAATTTTCTAAAATGCCAGAGGTCAGGAATTCATATATTGAGGATGCCACAGTTATTAGTGAGCACAGGTACAACAAAGCTAAACTGGCCACACTTTCTGGGTGGGGGGCGTTTTACTCTCTCCATTAGTTAATTGCAGGTATTTGTGAGGTCATTTTTGTGGAAGAGGGCAGATAAAATTTTTCTCCAAGGTAGCGTCTGAAAAAGACTTGTGGTGGCTTAATGTACATCCAATATTTGAAAATGTTTCGGTTATTTTCGTCCACTCAGAGTCTGCATTTTTGCACAGCAGATGCTGTTAAAAGATGTTGCTCTCCGAAGTAGATAAAGTTGAAAATGCTGTTTTGCAATGTAGTGTGACTTATTCAACTAAAAACAAAATACTTTTGTAGTCTCAGGTTACCCAAAAAAACATCTCTGACTGCTTATCTGTTCATTAAAAAAAAAACGATTGATTGCTTTAAAGACTTGGACAGGTAATTAAACGGCTGATAAGCTTTGGTCTTTGCCATTTCTGTTAGGTCTTAAATATTTTCAGGTATTTCAATATGCAACTTTTGGAAAAGATTGAAAACGTGTTGTTGAAAGAGTAAACTGTTCGAGCTGGATTAATGTAGACCTAGCCTGAGGTAGCAGGTGTTAGCCTACACACTCCTTGATTGCTGGATGCCAAATAATGGGGTAGAGCTGCTTCAAGGGTGGGAATTGAGAGGAGAACAAATTAGGAAGTTTAGGAAGTTCACTAAGAATACTGTATATTAGAGGTCGGCTGATTTATTGGTTTTGACGAATAATCATCACCGATAGTTGATTGCTGGAGCTATATGCAAAAATCCATACCGATAGTTTTTCTGGGTTGTGTTCGTTGTTGGAGCGGCTTGTTGTTACGAGAGCGGCCTCTAGAGGCGAATCACTGACGCCACATGCTGTTTGTTTTTACACGTGAGACTATATTATATTTATAATTTACTAATTATATTAATTATTTAAACAATAAATAATTTCATTTAGCACATTTTCCTAATTCAGTAGTGTTTTTTTTATATACATTTCAGTACTATTTTACATTAAATGTTATGTTTGTTAGTTTTTAAAATGGATACTGAATAAAAAAACAATCAGTTGATTTATCGTTTACGGCAAGTATGATCCAACATAGCTGACGCTATCGGTAAAATCCACTATCGGTCGACCTCTAGTGTATATTAGTTCGTACACAGACACATTGGCATAATAGAAACCTCTGTTTCTCTGCTCCTTAAGCTGATTGACAGGAGCCGGATTGTGATCGTACCATGTGTGAATCCGGATGGCAGAGAGCTCGCTCAGGAAGGCTCTTGTTTTTCCATGGAAGGACTCTGCAATGCTCACGATGTAGATCTGGACACAGATTTCATGTCTGGTCAGTTATTGCACTTCAACCTTCATGATTCTTAGCTAGTTGCTTCTAAATGAGTTCTCTTTCTACTCAAATGCGTTCAGGCAACATGTCTGCACAGCCTGAAACACGTGCGATGGTGGATCTGATCGAGGGAGGACGCTTTTCTCTCTCTGTCACACTCGACGGAGGCTCTCTGTTGACTACGTACCCCTATGACCGAACCGGTGAAGCAGGTGATTTGCTTATTTGTTGTTGTTTTGCTCTGAATGGATAGATTTTGCTCACCATGGATGGATGATCTCTTTAGCACACAGTGAAGACACGTTGAGATATTTGGCCTCGGTCTATGCAAGCACTCACCCCATCATGCACTTGGGTTACCCTGGATGCAGAAACGGACTGGGTAAGAACAGAACGTGGATTTTTAGTCCACATGGAAAAGAACAAGAAGCTGCATTGCATGAATATTGAAACGTTATAAAATGTGGGGGAAAATGACTACATATGGAGGGTGTTTATTTATTTATTTTTATTTTTTATGACAATTTTGTAACTGTGCATTTGTATGAATACTGTAATCACAGATTCGGTCCAAGGAGGAGTTCTGAGAGGTGCAGCGTTCAGAAGTCACCTGGGCAGTATGAAGGTCTGTACAGGGTTTTCTGTACAGATTTTGAACTCTGGTCCACGTGTCTAATCACATGATGGTTTAGTTTGCGGTGCCACTTCCTGTTTTTTTCCTTTGCCTGCTCGAGTGTTGGTATAACAGTCAAATAATTCGGAAATACTGCAAACCAATTTTAGTGTTAACGAAAACAAAAAAAACTTTTTTAAACAAAAGTTTAGTGAACTCGTGTGCAAAAAAAACCATACAGAATCAGTTTAGTTTGTTCAATGTGAATGCAAACATGTGATTAGCTCCGCCCCTAAAAAGACCCCAGAAACATGTAATTAATGGTTGAAGTTCTAAAACGCCCTGAAATCAGCTAATCAGGTACGAATAAGTGGTGCGTTACACAAATATCTTCCTTTTTACTCGACTACATTTAATTGATGAGCGGATAAAATACTTTTCAACTCCTTTTGATCGGCGCTCGGCGTATCTACTGATCACCAACATACAGTTCAGCATCAGTTCAACAGCAAGCGGAACATTTCGAGAGGAATAAATGATGGAAGAAACTCCAGACTCGAACTCGCCACAACACACGTGGAATTTGTTTGGTGCCTTTTTTTTTTTTTTTTTTTTTTTTTAAAAGTTGAAAAGAAGGTTTGGGGTTCTTGACCATTTGAATAGATATCAATCAGTGTTTAAGTCAATAACATCATTCTATTAATAGATCAGTGTGCTGATAGGAGTCTTTCCACAGAGTTGATTAAGCAAAGAGTTTTGTGAGAAAAATGATAATAGGAACATTATAGTTATAATATCATAGTACTTTGGATACTTAAGTACATTTGAATTAAAAAACTTTGTACTTTTACTCAAGTGAAAGTTGGTTTGTGTACTTCTTCCACCACTGCTCTTGAGTCCCTTCTAGTGTGTATTGTATACGATGATTGTTAGAATCTGAACCGACGTGTAAAGTTTATTCTCCTCTATACAAACACATTGTATATACATCGTGAGATACAGTATAATGTCATGTCATGTCAAGTGTCTGTGTTGCAGGATTTTAGTGTGGATGTGGGATTGTGTCCTGAGATCACGGTGTACACCGGTTGCTGTCTGTACCCTCCTGCTCAGCAGCTGCTTCCTCTCTGGGCCGAGCACAGGACGGCTCTGTTCGCCATGCTGCTGGAGGTCAGCGACGATTTCACTGCTCATGGACAGCTACGTTCACACAGCACATGATGGAGATCACGGTGGCCATAATGTTACCAATGTATTCTGATATTTCCACTCAGACAGGGACTGATTTTTTTTTAGAGTCGTTATAAGACTGACTCTTTCTTATACTTTCATAAAGCAGAAATGCAGATATGAAAGACTATAGAAAGAAATGACTTGTCGCATGTGCTTCACAGCGCACTGAAATTTTTTCTTCGTGTACCCCATCACTAGGAATCTGAGTGCAGGGTCCGCTATGATACAGCGCCCCTGGAGCACAGAGGGTTAAGGGCCTTGCTCAAGGGCCCCAAGAATGGCAGCTTGGCAATACCAGGGGGCTTAAACCTCCGACCTTTCGATAAGCAACCCAGAGCCTCAACCACCGAGCCACCACACTTTTGCTCATAAGCAAAAGTATTGGGACACCTGACTTTTTCCAGCCGTGTATGGTTTTTCTTCAAAACTGTAGCACAGAGTTGTGTAGGATGGCCTTTTCACATGACCTAGGAGACCTAAACCTGTTCCAGCATGTGCACAAAGCCAGTTCCATTAAGATTTGTGGTAAATCTGTGAAAAAACTATCCATGGCTGGAGAAGTCTGCTGTCCCAATACTTTTGTTGTTGTAGTTTGTGATCTCTAGTGCACAAAGATGCAGAAATGTCATACACCGTTTTCTTACACATGTTCATGCTTGCTAGATTCATAAGGGCCTGCGCGGTTTGGTGAAGGACGAGGATGGCCGGCCGGTGGCTGACGCGGCGATCAAGCTAAACGGGTCTGTGTTTACACGTACGGACGCGCAAGGCTTCTTCCACACTCTCCTGGCTCCTGGAACTCAACAGCTGCAGGTTCAAGCTCCAGGATTTCACGAAGAGCTCATGCAGGTCAGTGGAAAGAGCTCGGGGAGGGGAATCTGGAGTGGGTTCTAGAGTAGTGAATAGGATATCAAAGTACTTCCTCTAGTGTCCAATAGATGGTAGTATAAGCCGTGTGCTCTGGTTTAACTCGATCTGTATCTACGGAACTGCTTTTCTGCCTCTTTCTTGTCAGGTAAATGTTTCATCACATCAAAGGACAGTTCCTATTACAATCAAGATGAAGTTCTGGAAAAAAAGTGGGCACCAAGGACAGGGATTAGCGCTGGCTGCTGCGAGTAAGACAAGTCAAAACTTTAAGAGCTTTTTTTTCCTTCCAATTTTATAAATTTCACAAATTTTATTTTCATTATTATTTTCTTGCTTCCTTCATTTGTTCAGTCACCATCATTGCTATCCTCCTTTGCTTGCTCCTGATGTGTCACATCCGCCTAGTCAAGTTCAGCCGAATTCGAGACTTGGTTAGACGGCTCCGTCATCTGCAAGAGGATGCCCAAACCGGGGCTTCAGCATCAGAGAAGTTGCCTCTACAGAGCATGTTTTTGGAGGACACTAGTGAGAGTGAGGATGATGCTTTTTACCTCGAGCGACACTGATGGAATAAATGTTTTTGATGTCACGAGATTCTTGTACTGTAATGAATTTGTATTCAGTTTCAAGTAGATCAGAGTTCTTACTATGCACACACAAACACACCGGATTATGATGTATGTAGAAGAGGGCAGATAGCACTTTTTCTCCATGTTGTAGTATTATAGTTATGAAGTCAACCATGTTATAATATATCAATTACATGATAAACATAATAAAAGCTCAATACTTTAGTTGCAGAAGTACTTCATTTCCAGCATACCATAGGATTTAATATAAACAGTAGACACCCCATGGATATGCACTGTATAGACAAAAAACATCCCATTCCAAATTTAGTCCCCATTTGCTGTTATAAAAACCTCCACACTTCTGGGACATTCTGGAACATGTTTGGGTCTCCTAGTTCAAGTGAAGCAAAAAAGTTCATGCAACTGCAACCAAAAACATCCTACATACATTTGTGTGCCTTCAGCTTGGTGCTAACAGTTTGGGGAAGAACAACATATGACTGGAAAAGTCAGGTGTCCCAATACTTTTGTCCATATAGTGTTTATGCAAGTGTGAGTGTGTGTATATAGATATCTCTATTTATACCCCAAACAAACCACCTAGACGACAACTGCCTTGCTGAGGATGGTGAAGGTGATTGAGTTGCCAAGTATGTCTCCAGACCTAAACCCTATTAAACACTTGTGGGGCTCCTCAAGTGGAAGGTGGAGAAGCGCCATGTGTCTAACATCCAGCAGCCCCGTGATGTCATGGGGAGTGGAAGAGGATCCCAGCAACAACCTGTGCAGCTCTGGTGAATTCCACACCCAGGAGGATTGAAGCAGTGCTACATTACAGTAGTGTTCACACAAAATATTCACAATTTTGACATGTTTTGACAAGTGAGGGTGTACTCACTTTTTTTTGCCAGTCATTTAGACAATAAGTTATTTTCAGGGGACAGTAAATCTGTACTGCTACACAAGCTGCACATTGATACTCTAAAATATATCCAATTTTCATTTATTCATATCTACAGGTGCATCTCAATAAATTAAAATGTCGTGGAAAAGTTCATTTATTTCAGTGATTCAACTCGAATTGTGAAACTCGTGTATTAAATAAATTCAATGCACACAGACTGAAGTAGTTTAAGTCTTTTTGGTTATTTTGATTGTGATGATTTTGGCTCACATTTAACAAAAACCCACCAAATCTCAAAAAATTTGAATACTTCATAAGACCAATCAAAAAAACATTTTTAGTGAATTGTTGGCCTTCTGGAAAGTATGTTTATTTATGTATATGTGCTCAATACTTGGTCGAGGCTCCTTTTGCTTTAATTACTGCCTCAATTTGATTTGGCATGGAGGTGATCAGTCTGTAGCACTGCTGAGGTGGGATGGAAGCCCAAGTTTCTTTGACAGTGGCCTTCAGCTCATCTGCATTTTTTGGTCTCTTGTTTCTCATTTTCCTCTTGACAATATGCCATAGATTCTCCATGGGGTTCCAGTCTGGTGAGTTTGCTGGCCAGTCAAGCACACCAACACCATGGTCATTTAACCAACTCTTGGTGCTTTTGGGAAAGTGGGCAGGTGCCACCAGGAAGGAGGAAAAGAGGAAGACCAAGGAGGAGGTTTATGGATGTGGTGTTTATGGTTATGATGTGGTGAAGGAAGACATGCAGGTAGTTATTTTAAAAGAGGCAGATGTAGAGGACAGAGTAGTATGGAGACGAATGATCCGCTGTGGCGCCCCCTAGTGGGAGAATCCGGAAAAAGAAGAAGGGAAAAATTTATATATATATATATATATATATATATATATATATATATATATATATAAAATATTCAGGACTGTTTTGGCATATAAATATAAAATATTGTCTAATTGTGTGTTCGTCCCCCTTTTGCTGCCAAAACAGTCCTGACCCATCGAGCATTCACAGCATTAACTTCTTCAATAATCTTCAGCATAAACTTGCTCAAATCCATACACATTTTTCAGGCAACAGGTTTATTGCTTCATTCAATGACTTTGAATTTAAAGTGAAGTGTTCAGGAAAACAAAACCACAACCTTAATTTGAATGCAGAGCGAAGCATCCTTGTCTTTTTGTCGGTGGATGTGCAGGAAAAAAGTAGGGCTGGGCTGGAGGTAGAGAAAGATCAGTCATGCAGGAAGTCCCAGCAGTGCTCACTTCCAGTAAGTGTAAAGGAGGAGTAAAGAGTTGGGAGGGTGTGTGTGTGTGTGTGTGTGTGTGTGTGTGTGTGTGTGTGTATGTGTGTGTGTTACTAGAGTGCAGGCACTGGGTTAATTCATATTGCTTTCTCAGACGGTTTATTCGTGAGCTTCCAGGATGTTGTAGCGTGTGCATATACTGGTGTGTGTGTGTGTGTGTGTGTGTGTGTGTGTGTGTGTGTGTGTGGCATTTTTTAAGTAAACCAAGCTTTTTGCAGCTAAATGATGTGCTGGTTCGGATGTTGGTTCGGAGCAATGCTGAGGGAGGGAGGGAGGGAGGGAGGGAGGGAGAGAGAGAGAGAGAGAGAGAGAGAGAGAGAGAGAGAGAGAGAGAGAGAAAGTAAGAGAGAGAGAGAGATTGTGGGTAGACACGAGTAAGAGAGTGCATTAGAAGTTTACTGGAATCTCAATAACGTGCACTACAACCCAATAACACCACTTATCTGATTCTTTATGCAGTTTGCCCTGCTCGGGCATTACATTTACAACAGCCTTGTAGAATCATTGCAGCAATCAGCAACGCCATAAGGCCATGGAACAGCTTTTTCTTGCTACCAGCATGGCAGCAATGCTCTTAAACTACACGCTACCGATCACGCTAGCTTTTCCTCTGATTAAGGTAATGAAATAAAGGCTCTGGGATAAAATCATGAAGCGTCATAGAGCGGGCTGTAATTAAATAGCCGACACTTTTGGAAATTCTTAGCGAGGCGAGTTTCAGCCCCATTCTCCACCCCCCCGTGGGCCGCATGTGGCTTTGTTCAAGAGAAGAGTCTGAATGAGTCAGACGAGAAGAGAACTATCGATTTCCAAAACTTTGTTTAAGCAGAACAGGATCTCTCCTGCTTTTAACGGTGGGCCACTTCATCTTTCCCAGCAATGCGCCACACGAGGTGGTGTTGGGAACCAGCAGTTTCATTCTAATAATATAAAAGTGGCGTGCGGTTTATACAACGTGAAGCACTAATAACAGAATAATAGTAAAAAAGGGATGAACTTGATGTTCTCTCATTGCAGTACTACAGAAAGTTATACTTTCAATCAAAACGAATAGTACTTTAATCATCATTTTACTTAAGTATTTGTATTTATTGAATTTTTTTAAATATGCACATCGACCCTTTTAACCCTCAGAGTTCTTATTACACCCAGTGGTCACAGTGAGAACTGCAACAAGTACTAACAAAGGCCCAGTGAGGCAGGATTAATGCTGCCCCAAAATGCGACTTTATGAGTATTTTCAATGAAGGAGAAAAAGACAGGGGAGTTAATGACAGCATCGCCAGGGACATGTTTTTACTCCAATTTGGGTTGGGATAAATACTCCATATGAAGTCAAACTCTTGAGTGGATTGAAATCGAATAAATTTGTGCACACAAAGAGAAGTGTGTCTATGATATATGAAACCATTTCTATTACCGAGATTGGGGATTATAAAGTGGATAATATCTGTACAGCAATAATTAATGCGTACCACAGTAGCCTTGACACCGACGGTAGAAGTGCTGACACTGGACTTGAAACATACTGTATATCCAACTATTAATACCGGTCTATGGTCCTTTTAGCAAAGCCTTTATACAAGTTCTTTTATCATTTTCTCCACCATAAAAATAAATGCTTTTAACTCATTTGAAGGGCTTCAGGTACCTTCTGAAAATTCAGCTTCATCCTGAATAATGTTCACAAGCGGGACCTGAGTGTAATAAAAAAAAAAAAAACACTTTCTCATTGATAACTGGTGATAGATGGTGATCCTGAAAACCAAGCATCAAGCCATCTACAGTAATAGCATTCTGACATTATAGTGTGTGTAATAATTAATCAAATATCTTTATATCATTACTGGGTGTATTGAGAGCTCCTGTTTCGTCTGCATACCCTCCCATCGGCTTCGCTGAGAGATATTTTATGCGATAATCGTGCAACAGGACAGAAGACAGCTCTAGTTTCTGCTGCGAGGCCTGCTTTAGCCCTGCATGCATTGTAGCTGGTAATGACTAAATGCACATAGAAGCTGGTAATGACTAAATGCACAGACATATGAAAGTAGTGCACTTACAGAGACATCGTATCGATTACTGGACGATTACTGTCTCCTCTGATCTGTGGGTTGCCAAGTCTTTCTCTCACTTACACATCTGACAGGATGGTTGTAAACGCTTTTAGGTCGAGTTTTACGAGTTTACAACAAGAATGCCGATTTGGGGACATAATTAATACCTGTTTAGGAGTTTAGATTGGAATTCAGGATTAAAGGATTAAAATATAGAATTAAGTATGTATTTATATGGACAAAAAGTATTGGGAGACCTGACTTTTTTCAGCCATATGTGGTTAATCCCAAAACTGTTACCATAACGTTGGAGGCACACAATTGTATTGTACATTTTTCATTAACTTGAACTTGGAGACTCCGACTTGTTCTAGCATGACAATGCCTCTTTGGACAAAGCCAGCTCCATGAAGATATGTTTTGGAGTGGAAGATCTCCTGCTATAGACCTCTAAGCATAACCCTATTGGACATAATTGCTGACTGCACCCCAGGCCTCCTCACCTCACCTACATAAATACCTGACTTTATTAACAAATTGTGGCTGAATGAGCACAAATGTTCACAAGCACACCCCCAAAATCTAGTGGAACATCTTCCCAGAAGAGTGGAGATTCTTATAAAAGCAAATGGGAACTAAATCTAGAACTAAACCTGGAATGTTATGGTGAGGTGTCCACAAAATGTTGTCCATACACTATATTTTTTAAAGCACAATTAAAATCAAACACACGTCGATGAACCAGGCTTGTTTATTTCAAGACATGCAGGAAATGTGCATGAATACCAATACTGACGCTTCGTTTGCATATATAATACGATAAAACAAATCTACAAAGACTCGAAATCATTTTAACACATAGAAAAACCGGCGTAAAATGGCACAGGATGTGGACCAGCCACCTTCCCGACACTTTTTGAAAATCATGAAACATGAAATGAAGATTGAATTCAAATGAAAAGCCTCACCTGTGGCTCGGTTGGTGATTAGTTAGAAAACTGTGTTAGAGTGGAGAAAATAAAAAGGAAATGATCCCTTAATCCAGCAGTTTGTTTGAAAAAAAAAAAAAAGAAGAAGAAGCAAATAACACTTGAAACTGACAGTAGCACATTGTAATTATTATATATGGTTGTAGATTATTAAATATATTACTTTAATTATGCATACTTTTCAATAGTAGAGGTTTTTTTCCTTCAAATGTGACATTTTCGATGGTTAAAATACAAATGGCATGCCTGCATTGGATTGGCAACAATTAAGAAAATGCATAGAATTCATAGAAATTATTCTAGTCCATAGAATTATCATGTATTTTTTGTTGTTGTTGTTGTTGTTGTTTGTTCTGCTTTTCAAGCTTTAATGGCAGATTTCAGCTCATGACAGTTTATTCGGCTGCACTCGTCCATGCATGAGAAATCCAAACTATTTCGAATATTGCCTGAGATATGGTAAGGCATGACATGTATTTTGTAATTGTAGTGCAAGATATTCTAGTCCTTTAAGATCTGGACAAGGTTGTTCACATCCTGAGGGGGACGTGCCATGCCCCGAAAGATCGTCCGTGATACAAAGGCGTTCTTTATATACCAAGACGCATCAGCTCTCTAGGGAAGACAGAAAAAGAAAGAGCAATAGACATTGTAGTGTGTGTGTGTGTGTGTGTGTGTGTGTGTGTGTGTGTGTGTGTGTG
>JAAIIK010000099.1:2867494-2878470 GCA_014706435.1 Silurus glanis
ACACACACACACACACACACACACACACACACACACACACACACACAGATACTGTTCATGCCAACTAAGTTTGCCTTTCATGTCATGAGGTTCTGCTGGGTCATTACAGGCTCATGACACATCACACAGCCTGACCAGGTGCTTTACATGGAGTTTGACCTCCATGAGCTTGGTATTAACCAGAATTCTGAAAGGTGATCACAGTTTGGACATTTTTATCTCTTTATTCCTGATTTATTTCTTCTACAAGTTTGAATCCGAGACCAGAACCTGCATTTGACCCAACAAACACCACGAACAACCCTGAATTAAACCTGGATCATGGTGATAGAACCTCAAAACCTAATCCTTTTTTTTTTTTTTTTTTTTTTTTTTTTTTATCTTAACCAACGCCCCACCTCGAGATCTATTTCATTCCCCTCCAAGCCTTTTCCTGCCCGCACTCAGAGATCCGCTCAGGATGAATAAAAGGATTAAAAAAAAAAGGGAATAAAAGTTTTTGGTTATAAAAAATGAATAAAGAATCATCTCACCGCTCCAGGACTCGTGTCGGCGTCTCCGCCGATCAGCTGGACGAGAAGTGACGCGATCTGGAACAGCTGGTTCACTGCTGCTCCAACGTCAAAGGTTACGGATGACGTTCGAAGTTCCGGAGACCCGGTTCCAGCGAATAGCGAGAGAGCAAAGGGGCGGGCTCTATCTCCTCCGACCAATGGGAGATTACGGTTTTTCAACGACGGCTCACTTTCGGTCCAATCGAAGCGCGTGTGAAAGTTTGCGAACGCGAAAGTTCTTTGGTGTGGGCGTGGCTTCGTGGGATCGTAATTAAAGTTGCAATAAGCCCAATTTTTTTTTTTTTTTATTAAATTAAATAATTGTTTTATTTTATATTAAAAGAAAAACATTTAGGCAAATTGGATCACAATGAGCTGGAAAATCATTCCAGGCCAGAAAGCATTAAAAAAAAAAAAAATTACTTTAAATTATACAATTGTAAAAAATATCAATTAAAATCACAGTGAGACCATTTTAAAGGCTTTGGATCATCCAGGTATGATTATAGTTCCAAACAAAACACAGAGAAATACGGTTTAGCAGACTTGCATTTACATTTGTGTAAGAAAAAAATTTTGCTTGAAAAATAAATACATTTATCAAAAAATATTGTCTTTTTTTATTTATGTCAAAGTCGTAGCAACTAAACAGAGAAGAGAAAGTCTGTGTTGAAAAAAAAACACGAACAAAGGGTTCGTCTGTTTGTTTGTTTGAGTGTGTGTGTGTGTGTGTGTGTGTGTGTGTGTGTGTGTGTGTGACTGGCATCTTCAGAATCACAAATATCTTTATTGTTGTTGTAAAATTTTTCACATTCCCAATTATTCAATTAAATGACTTGATAAAAGCTCTTGACTTGAAATAATAAGGAAGTTTGGTTGATAAAATATTCAATCAAAGGATGTAAAAATGGCGACGTTATTGTACACCTGCTAGATGGCGCTAGTGACGCAGGGTCCTTTTAAACAGTATGGATAAAAGCCACAGCTTCATTCTGATGTATTTAAAGCTACGTGTGCCCACAGTGCTGATTGTGAAGGCTTCAGGACAGATTTCTTTGACCCTGGTAGCACATGAAGGCTGAAATATGATTGGATAGAAACTCTAACATAAACATTCACTACCGGAAGCAGCGCAACCAAGAGGAAAGCTATGAAACAAAATCCTGATGAATAATTGATTCAATTTTATAAAAAATATATTTTAAAATGTAAGTCAGTGATTCTGATAGCCAGCAGAGAAAGCTTTACCCGGCCTGACAGCTCACCACTGGTAAAGTTGTAAATCTACGCAGCTGAAAAGCGAAAAATAGTCTCATGAAAGACCTTGTTAATGATAAGTTAGCATGCTAACTCTAGGTGAACCATAATACATTTCGGGGGCGGAGCTTTATGTACATGAGTGGAAATGGGAAATTTTTAAACCTTCATTTACTCCAACTCATTTAGCCTTAGAGACTTTTTACAAAGAAAAAAAATCTTTCCTAATGCTGACCAGGAGAAAGTATTTATTTAACATAATAAAAGATAAAAAAGGATAAAGGATATAAAAGATCACTTCCTTGTCATATTCAGCTCCAGTAAATCACGTGTTCTATCGAAGAGCTTAAAGAACACTAACAGACTAATCTATAAAACTTGTATTATCTATCATTTAAAATTCACCTATAGCCCATTTATAACACTGTTTCAAACCCATGCCACTGCGTATCTCGTTTTCCGCTCCAGGTGTCTGAACTTTGCCTCTGTAATCAAGACGGTCAGATTAGGGACATCCCCATCCACAGCTGTGTGGAGATATATATATAACTTGCCCTCTTTGCCTTGGATTCCCTGTATCTATGTCTATCTCAGCTCTGCTTCTGAATCATTTGCAGTCGTATAGAACACATCGTATAGGGTCTAGACATAATCACGTATGTAAGTTATCAAAAAACTGAAACTTTCCATGATTTTGCAACACTCGTACAACGTGATCTTTTTGCTACAGAGTTCCAGAAAACACAAAACCAGAATTGTCAGATTCCCTCATCATGTCCATGATATGACATGATATGTAATGATGTGTCTTCTGCCCTTTTTAATGAACACTTTCCTGCTTAGATTACAGGTTATGTTGTCTCTGTGCCTAACCGTAACCTTTCTAAATGCTAAATTTGTCTCCCTGGCACAAGTTACGTTCCAGCGTTCCAACCGTTCTAAATATAGGCTCAGTTTCCGAACCATAATCAGGTGTCATATCAAAGCATTTATCAGAATACTTCACAAACAGAAACGCCAGTTGCCTAATTAAGTATTCAAATATGCGCTCATTTGGGTGTGCATAATGAGCAGTGTATTTAATATAATCACATTTCTATATGAAATATGATATCACCGGTTTATAAGGCACACTTAAAAATACATTATTCATATGTGCTCCTACGAATTTACTGAATGTTTTCAGAAGTCACTTACTGGCTGTTGCTCAAGGAAGAGGCTTTTATTTGTCACGTGTACACGGAAAGCTGAGGTCAGAGCACAGGGTCAGCCATGATACAGCAACCCTGGAGCAGAGAGGGTTAAGAGCCTTGCTCAAAGGCCCAAGAGTGACAAAAATGAGATGGACCACCATTAGGACCACCACCAATTAGACATTATTTATCTTTTATATGCTAAGACATATAAAAATAAGTTATAATTATATAAAGTCAAACTAAACACCCATAGACACACTGATGCAATCCATTTATTTTAGAACATAAAGCTTTGTTAGATATCTGACACTAATGACACTCTAAATGATTTATTATACATCATTAATGCTGTTTGCATTCTGTTTGTTCTTTGTCATTTTTCACATACATGTATAATTACTATATGATCTCTATAAAGTCATCTGAAAGTCACTGGACATTTTTTTAAACCAAATTTCTTTGCCCAAAGCACCTCTGAATCTGCCCAGAGCTCATCTCTAATCACTACCTCATACCTGTACCTTTAATAGAACATAATATATGATGTATAAATGTATATGTATATTTGATCAAGTCTGTCAAATGTTTGGAAATACTTGGTTTTTTGAGACACAGATGCATGCATGTTTTGTTTTCTATGCAACAAACTAAAGTAAAAAACTAAAAAAAAATGAATTGGACGTTGAATGAGTGGAAGAAAGTTCTGCGAAGTCCAATTGGGACATTTCCGTCTGTAACAGAAGAACTTGTGTAAGACGGAGAACAGGAGACCAGATTTTACCATTGGAATCGACTTTACCATACGATGAGCCGACGCGTAAGTTCAAGCTCTTTAAGGTTTTTTTTTTTTTATTTAGACCGCAAACAATCCTCTGTAGTGATATCTATCAGGGAACGGCCTGCCCAGTCATCGCACCTAAATTCTACTAAACTCCTCTGGGATGAACTGGATCACAAGGTCAGAAAGAAATCTCCAACTAGTGAAGAACAATTTTGGCAAGAGACGTTGCAAAGTATTTCAGCTGAACATTTGGAGAAACAAACTGTCTGTTCGCTGAGAGTGTGTAAAGCTGTTATTACTAAGGGAGGATTCTTCAATGAAAATGAAGTGGAACATCTGGACATTTATAGATGTTTGTTCAAAATAAATCTTCTTACCATTATATAAACATGCATGTTACTCTCAAGTGTTTAGTTAATCATTTTTTAATTGATCAAATGTTCTGATAATATGGTAGTTTCCAGCTTTATAACAGAATATTCACTAAATCATTGTGTTCCCAGGTTTTGAATATTCTTGAATACTTGAATATTCAATAAAGAACAAAAACATATTTTTGCTCCTTTGGTTCCTGATTTAATTTTCCAGTATGGGGAATATTTTTATTTTATTTAAAAGCCCTAAAAACGTTCTGCTTACCTTTCCATGAAGTAAACCTAAACAATAAAAAGAAATCATGACTTGACAGTTTGATTACTGAAAAGCTTTTTCTAGTCATCATGTAAATACAGCTGCTTGCCTGTAGGGGTCGGCGCATGCGCACACCACCCAGCGTGCTTCCATTCCGCGGCACAAAAATGTGGGCGGGGCCCGGTTTCCATGGTGACGTCAACACACACTGCCGGTTTCAATCAGTTCACCTTCAGTATCTTTTTTTTTCCTTCATGAGTAAAGTCGGAAAACACAATTTTTTTAATTGCTCACGATTTGAAACACAATGCTGAAATGCTGAAACACAAATATTTGAGCGAGAACCTGAAGCTATGAAGATCCTATGGCGAATTTAATCAAGAAGGAGATGAAGAAGATGAAGAAGAGAAGAAATAAAGAGAAAAACAAACCAACCCGTGAGGAGAAGAAAAGAGGACATCCAAGCACGCCTACTCTTTCTGATGACTCAGGTACTTTCTAATTTTTTTATTTATTTTCATTATGCAGTCATTATTTTATGGTTTTTGAGAGACACACTCATGTTCATTTTGTCTCCATCCAACAAACTCGGTCATGTAACGAAAGTATGAGGATTTTCTTTGACCAAACAAATAGATAATTGTACAAATCTTACATCATTTTTATTAGTTCATGAACAGCTTTACACACTCGTTCTTTGTTTCTCCAACATCCATCTGAAATACTTTGCCTGCTTCTTGTAACACTTGCTAAAGATGTTCTTCACTAGTTGCAGATTTCTTTCTTGCGATCCAGTTCATCCCAGTTTCCACCTCCATGTGTGAGTGTGGGGGTGAGTGCAGTCTGATCACATCTTCTCTCCTGGTCTCCATTTTACACAAGTTCTTCTGTTAGAGACAAAAATGTCCCATTTGGACTCCACAGAACTTTCTTCCACTCATTCACAGTCCATATCGTGTGTGTTTTTGTCTTTTAGCGAGTTTGTTGCATAGAAACAAAAGGAACATTCATGTGTGTCACCAACATGGTGCCAACATGGTGCCAACATGGTGCCCGCGGGCCTTTTCTACAAATATCAAATATCATTCATTATTAATAATAACATATGATCAAAGGTCAATTGAGCAAATGTGTTATTTCAGAAGTGTGTATCAATCTGGCAGCCCTTCACATTAATCAGTACCCAAGAAGTAGCTCTCAGTTTCAAAAAGGTTGGTGCTCAGGAGATCAGCACTAGATTTTAGACCTCCATGCCTTGGGAAACTTCACCCGTGCATGTGTGCTGCTGAGACTGAACCAATTTAAAGGTAAAAGGTGAAGGTACACTGAAATCCATCTGCCTTGCTTTGGTTTTGGTGCTCTTTAGGAAAACCCCAGACGCAGCAGTCAACCAACGTGGACGAGAGCAGTGACCTGAGTCATGCCAAAGCACAGACTGCAGTAGAGGAAGCTTCGTGTACAGATCAAGAGGGGGAAAAAAACAGCCAAATACAGGAGAGCCTGAGGTGGGATGGGGTTCTGGATGATCTTGTTGCTGAAGCAGAGCGCCTGGAGGTGTACAAAGCAAACCGGCGTAAACGCTACATGGCATTTAGACAGACACTGTTAGAAAATGGCAGAGTTAAACCAGATTCTGAGTCAAATGGAAATAAACTGTATAAAACATGCAACGTTTGTTCGGCGACCATTGTGTAGAAACTGGTGTTGATTTTGTTTGTTTAGTTTTATTTGTTATTTTCGAATTCAGCAGCATGTACGAGGTGGTATCGAAATGTTTTGAGCATGTCCTCAATCAGATACCTTAAAACATGGCAGAAGAACTCGGTCAATTCTTGATGCACGATGCTGCGAATGTCGAAAAAGACAATGAGCATGCACTTGGTGGAGCTGCGGACCTGCCTCGCCTTTTTCCACTTTTTCAAACGTGAAATTTTTCAGGCAAAATTTCACGTTTGCTCTTCTGTTCATGATGAAATAGCAGACGTGGTAACACACGTGGTCAGAGTAAGCACCAGTTGCACCGCTCCTGATGTATACAGGACCATGTCTTTTGGCACATTGACATATGAAGGTCGGTGCTCACTGTGACCGTGGGTGCAGCCTTGTGCTGCCATCTGTTGGCGTGTTACAAAACTAGTCTCGAAACATTTTTATATCACCTCCTAATATAGAATCTCTCTGTTTGGTAAACTTTTAAAAGTACTGTATTCGAAGCGAAAAAAAAAAAATGATGCTTTTATATTATTCATATTTAAAAGTAGAAAAATCAGGCAACAATCAATCACTTGGGTTTGTCCAGAGTTTGAACCCTAAACCCATTTACATTTACATTTACAAAACTACTTTGCTGCCCTGTGACACAACATGAGGCTTTGGTTCCCTCAGAACAATCCTTCACCCTCCCTGATTGGATGACATATTGGGGAGAAAAATGGAGAAAAGCCACATTTACACAATCAGCCTCTACTGGGTCATGCTTCTCCTGTGAGATCTACTCAGAAATTCAGTTTCCTTCAAAATACAGTATAAGTTTATACACTTTTTAAACTCTACCTCAAATAAATATAACTAGGACTACATTAGAAATGAAGAATGTGTTTTGAGAGGTCAATTAAAGCACTAGCAAAAATGCTAAATAATAGTTGTTCTCATAGTGTTCACATTAATTCATGTTAAATGCGGTTGAGGTCAGAGCTCTATAGCAGGAGATTTTCCACTCCAACCCATGTAAAGCAAATTTTAATGGAGCTGGAGTTTTGTGCACAGAGGCATTGCCGTCCTGGAACAGGTTTGGGTCCTGTTAGGAAAGATTTCATGCTACCGCATCTAAAGACGTCCTAAACAATTGTGTTTTTTTTCCAGTTGCGTGCTAACAGATTGTGGAAGAAGCACATATGGGTGGAAAAGTCAGGCGACCCAGTACTTTGTCCATATATTGTACAATGGAGAGTTTGAATATGTAACTCTTCTTATTTAACACTAGAGGGCGCACAATCTCAAATTTCCAATAAAGGTTTCTGGAAAAGCGAAAGGATTTGATACAATGACAAAGCATTCCAGGCAAATAAACTAGAAATGTTCATAGAATAAAATATAGTAAAACAAGGATATTGAAAATATACAAATATTTATGTAGTGCTATTCACTCACTACTCACATTATCATTAACTATTATGGTAGATTAGTGATTTGTACTCTGGACCCAAAGGTCATGACTTAGTGACCCCCCCCCATAGTTTATTAAGTGCCACAGAAGTGTAGCATGTGAAAAAATTGGACAGTTCATTGGACATTGAGAACAATGGAGCATTCACACATTACTTTTGCATAACTACATACTTACAGTGGTGTACTTCATGCCCCCATGTTGTTTTTACTTACTATTACTTTTAATAGGGAAACAATATTATTAATTCAAACAATTTTCCTGGAATTGTTCTGCCCTACCCTGACCTACTCAACTCCTCAACACCTTAGAATGCACCCCAGACATCGGTGTCTGACATCAGTGCCTTATGTTTATGTGTCTGATCAGACAGACGCGCTCCAAAATCTAGTTGAAAGATTTCGCAATGTAAACTGGAACTGTAAAAAAAAACAGGCCGGATGTCCACAAACGTTTGGCTATACAGTGTAATATGATGTAGTAAACTCTGGTTCCAAGAGACATTATGAGTGCATCTCACGAGCATTCATTTATTTGATATACCGTGATGTAATTGCCTTCAAGTCACATTTGTCACCACTAGGGAGCAGTCTGTCCCTGTCCATGGTTCTGAAAAGGACAGGGACATCATTTCTCACGGAAATAAAAAGTAACCTAATAGTAATCCGGGTTTGTATTTCAGCATAGGATCTGCTCTTTAGGTCTGATCCTTCATCCTAGTGCGGATTAACATCAGTTCGGGGTGGAAAACCAACGCGAGCCAGGTTCCTGTGGATCAGATCAGATCAGGTCAGTTCAGTTCAGATGAGATCAGATCGCCCTGGTTTGTGACTTCAGCTCATTGGCTGAATAAATGTTGGATGTTGGACAGAATGGCATATGAACCTTCCCTTCCCAGGCGGTAATAGAGGAGAGAGCCGTCCTGCGCCTTTTCTCCGCCTGATTGTAAGTAACGCCGCTTTGTATTCAAAACATTGCAAACAGATGTTCGGCAGATGTAAAACCGATGACTGCACTCCTTGCGGTTGTGATGTAAACTTGAGATCAACTCGCCTAGCTGCACAGCAGAGCCGTGTTTAAGATTACATCATCACCAACACCACCATCAACATCAACATCATCATCATCCACCTCAATTACGCACTCGGCGCAAGAGAAGTGTCCGGCTGGAAGTCTCAGTTAACGTCAACATTCAGTATTAGACCTCTGATAGACATTTATTTCCACATGTCTGACCAGTGCTAATGGGGAAAAAGTGAAATATAAAGGTCAGATAGCGACGTTTAGAGATGACCGAAGTGCTTGCGCAGCTCCTATTTGGCCGCATGGCCCCGGATGTAAACATTTATTGGAAAATTTCGGGAAAGTACAGCATCCTGTAGTCTGAAGGTTAAATAATTTTCAAATAGATTTTAACCAGTAACCTATTCTATAGGAATTCTCTTAGAGTAATTCTAATTGCATCATGGGGTCTTGGGTGGTCCACATCAACTACCTTGATCTAAATAGTTGCCAAAACACAGGTCAAAATGGTCAAACTGGTCTTTGATTTGTTTGCTGATATTTTTTATTTTATTTTTTTAATTGGTGTAAGTCTGTGTTATTTTCTCATTAATAACTTGTCTATGATGCTTTAAGAGAAAAATTTTAAGCTGGAAAAGATGGTCTACCAGTTTGCCCAGCTCAGCCTGTGTAGCAATAACTGGTAGCAAAGTCCATCACCAAACACCAATTTGTAAAGTCTTACAAATATTATGGGAAATTTGCTGTACAATATTTATAATAACAAACACTGAGTTTGCCAGTAATCCCATTTGCAGAAAGTTAAATTAAAATGATGAAAAATACACGCACACACACGCGCACACACACACACACACACACACACACACACACACATGCAAGTGACCACATAAGTTCATACTTAAGCCATTATTCGATGCATACTCTAATCCTGGACAAATATGTTGCATAGCACCTGAAACATAATGTTAATTTCACAGTAGATGAATGGCATTAATCAAAAATGAAATCAGTGATTGAATGCTGGATGCTGATTTGTTCCAACACCTTGCAAACACAACTATTTAATGAAATAATTAGTTAATCACAACTTATATGCAGTATGAAAAGTAAAAATACTACACTAAAATTGTTTATAATAAACAAATGCACATACAAGGCAATGATTTGAAAAAAAGGTATACATTTTTATACTGTATTACATCACTATTACCAGACATACATTATATGGATGAAAGTTTCTGGACACCTGACCATAAGATCCGTCTGTGCTTTTTGAACATTTCATCCCACACTTATTTCCTATTTGCTGTTATAATAATCTCCACACTTCTGGGAAGATGTTCCACTATATTTTGTAGAGGTTTGTGTTGATTCACAAACAAGCGTGTTAGTAAAGTCAGATACTAATGTAGGTGAGGTGAGGAGGCCTGGGGTGCAGTCAGCATTCAAATTAATTCCACAGGTGTTCAGTAGGGTTGAGGTCAGAGCTCTATAGCTGGAGATCTTCCACCCCAAACCAATCTTAATGGTGTTGGCTTTGTGCACAGAGGCATTGTCATGGTGGAACACATGGTGGAAATGTCATGCACCTGCAGCCAATGATGTCCAATACAATTGTTTGCTTTCAACTTTATGGTAACATTTTGAGGAACACATGGCAGGAATGTCCATATAGTGTATTTTTAAATGATAGAATACAGGTTTTTCTTTCTATTTACAAACATCCAAGGTTATAAACTCTACTGTCCTTCCTGCATGTCAAATAATTTCTTATCTCATTATTTCTTATGTGTATGTGGTTGAATAATGTTACATGAACTTTACAAAATACTTTTACCTCATCACCTCACACTAGTATAATATTTTTGTCATACAGAAGACACGTTTCCTTAAAGCTGACATTTGGGATTGATTATGATTTGCATAATAAAATGAATGTTCATAGACTTCTGTCTTTTGTACACCGAGTCCTGTTTTTTTTTTTCAATTCAGGACCATTTGTGTGTCCATGGATACCAGCAACGTCACCCAACAGGTAGAGAGCGTCGAGCGGAACATTGCTTTCTTACAAAAAGAGCATCAGGTCCTCCTGGCTGGTCTGCGCCTGGAGATCCGTCACCTGAAGAAGAGATGTAATGGTCTGTCGCCTTTTCTCTTAGGGCGTGTGGGAAAACTTTAACTAGACAGAATGAAGACATGAGTGTATCTTATAGAGCTGTTTACAGAATCGTCTGATTTCTCTTCGCAGATCTGAGTTGTGAACTGAGCAAAAGCTCTCCTGCAAGAAATAGAGTCGGTAATGGGTCTATTTTAACTACCATCTATCTATCTATCTATCTATCTATCTATCTATCTATCTATCTATC
>JAAIIK010000099.1:2884660-2910085 GCA_014706435.1 Silurus glanis
ACACACACACACACACACACACACACACACACACACACACACACACATAATGAAGGGCAAAAAAGGATACAAGAAGAGGCTGTGTAACCTGTCCTGGGCAAAAGAAGAAATGGATGGTGTTTGGCGTAATCAGGCTTCCAGGGAAATTTAGGGAGAGTTCCGAGATGAGAAAATCCAAAGGTAAGAAGTGGTGCATTTTCTCATAGCATTGTTTACATGGAGGTGCTTTTCTGCAGGTCACCAGGCTGAAAGATGATCTATGAACTTTTAAAACCAATGACGTAATCAACCTATTACGCAAATACATCGAAAAAAAACACTTCTTAAATCTTAAATCTTTCTTTCGAAATGAAATCATCACTATTTATAAAAATATTCAGGCTGGGTTCAATCTGTGTTTCATTCCAGTATCAGAGTGCCGAACTTCTGACTGAATCAACTCTCAGCCTGGTTATTTCTACAAATCAAGGTGCATATTACTACCAAGTCTGCGATGACCGTATTTACAGGCGTTCCAAAAACTTCAGAAGAGTTCGCTTTGATGAAATCGTGGGCTGGAATCGATGTTCATGCATGACAGATTTGTTGGAGTGTGACAGCGTGTTGAACACTTCTCGATCAGCATGGGAAACCTACTTCAGTGCTGTCTCAGGCATTTGTTCCGCTGTAAGGACGTTCCTGAGCGAATCGAAGAGCAATCTCCGCTCTTGTCAAGAGAAAATAGTGATGTTGAAAGCCTCTCTCCATCAACGTCTGACGTGTTGGCATCTCCTGTCCTGGATCAGGACCACCTCCTTTACCCTGACATTGTCCTTAGCAGTAGTCACCGAGCAAACCTGGACATGGCTGACGTCTCACAGCAGGTAGAGCTTGCTTTACCAGAGAGAGGACAAAACAAAAAGCAAACTAGTGTAAAAGAGGATTTTCAAGAAGACGAAATGCCAAGCACAAGAATCAGTCAACGGGAATTTCACTATTTGGACCGAAATCAGCTATGCACCACGGAGAACGAATGGCCCTTACTATCAGCCTTGCGTTCATGGCCATCAGAGCAATCGAATGCTTCAAATTTAGCTTCTCACACATTTATCTACACACACGGACAGGAAACCAGGTATTGGCAGGCTTCCTCTTGTCAAGGAGTGCAGTTCTTAGCACAGAGAAATCAAGCAAGCCATCAACAAGTTTTTTCAGAGCCCACATCCCCTGGCACCTTCAGAACACCTTCATCTGACAGCCAAGCAAAAGGATCTTCACAGACTGAGACTGACATCATTGGAGTAAATGAAAGTGGAATTCAAGATGAGGACAAAGAAGGAACTCTGGGAAAAGAAACAGAACAAATGGAGCTAAACATGGTACACCGAGACCAGAACGGAGTACAACTGGGACAGGAAGTTGCACAGAGAGCAAATTACGTTCTCAGCAATGTAGCCGAGTATGAACAAAGTGCTGTATGTTCAGATGCAAATGCAGCACAGAGAGGTGTAGCAAAAATGAACCTCAATGAAAGCAACCAAACAAAACATTCTCCGGTCCAGTTAGGACAAACAGAAGCACAACATAGACCAAGCACAGCACAGACGGAGGAAAAAAGGCAGGAAACTGTTATTCTGATTAGTCAAAACGAAGAAAACAAAGAGTTAGAGGTTAGACTTCAGACAAACCAGGATAACGAGAGAAACCAAGAAGAGATGGCACAGACCCGAGAGCTTATGCTGGAACTGGACTCCATTCAGACAGAAGGGGATGCTACAGAGATCACTAAGACTTCAACACAGCACATACCTGGGAATGAAGCTAAGTTTGCATCAAATATACAAGGTGTAGTAAAGTTAAGAACTCTTAATGAGGAACAAAACGGGGAGAGGTGTGAAGACAAGGATCAGGACAAAATAGGTCCAAATTTGTACCAAAGACCAGTGAAAAATGAACAGTTTACCCTGTTTGTGGTTGATAAACTGTTCCTGGCCACCCCGAATATAGCAGGTATGTGCTCAGTGACACCACTGATAAAAATAAAAAAAAAGACACCTATAGACATACTATACAAAAATGACATTTCGCCATCTAAGTATAGTTTCCTGGAGAGTATAGTCAACAAACTGACAAACTACACACAGATCAGGCATAACACCATGACATTATAACATTATGAGCGAAGTGAATAACACTGATTATCTCTTCATCATGGCACCTGTTAGTGAGTGGATTTATTTATTAGGCAGCATTTTGTCCTCAAAGTTAGAAGCAGAAAAAAATGGGCAAGTGTAAGGATTTGAGTGAGGGCCAAATTGTGACAGCTAGACGACTGGGTTTGAATCTATCAAAAGTGGTCCAAACTGCTGAAGAAGATAACGGTGTAAATGCTCGATGGGTCAGAACTGTTTTGGCAGCAAAAGGGGACCAACAGAATATTAGGCATTTGATCATAATGTTATGCCTGATCAGTGTACAGTAGTGTATTACATGTCATATCAAATGTCCAACCGTTCACTGTATGCCATTTCTTCTGATTATATAAGGGCAAAGTCCAAATAACATGCTCAGTGACCAAACAGAGATTTCAGAGCTAAACAGATACAGGGACAAGGAACTCCAGGAGGATCCTGATTCTGTAGATTTAGACCCCACTGAGGACACGGGGTTAACTATCAGGATCCAGGCCCCTGGGACCGAGCCCACCGATTTCCAGGTATTTTGCTTTTATTAGTTAAAAAAATTGACTGTTAAAACACACATGCGGTATATGGACAAAAGATTAGGGACACATACGATTTGTATGTGCATTCTGAACATCCCATTCTACATTTAGTCCCCATTTGCTGTTCAAATAACCTTCCAAGCCCTGCTTGGCCCATGAGAAAGGTTCTTAACCATCAATTGCTTAACTGTATTACTGAGATAACATCGCTCTGGATAAGGGCGTCTGCCAAACGCCATAAATGTAAATGGAGATTTGTGCTCATTCAGTCACAAGGGTGTTAGTAAAGTCAGGTACTGATGTTCTTGAGGTGAGAAGGACATTCATCCCAAAGGTGTTCAATAGAGTTAAGGTCAGAGGTCAACCCATATAAAGTAAATCTTCATGGAGCTTGCTTTGTGCATTGTCAAGATAGAACAGGTTTGGGCCTCCTAGATCAGGTGAAATGCTACTGCATCAAACTAGATGTCCCATACTATTGTGTGCTTCCAACATTGTAGTAACAGTTTGGTAAAGAACCACACATGGCTGGAAAAGTCAGGTGTCATAATATTTTTGTTCCATATAGTGTATGTACCATGGTTCTATGACTGCACCCTATGAAAAAACGAGCTGGTGGTCCTCCACCCTGTTATAGATTTTTTTTACCCTGGGTAAATATATACATTTCTATTCTGCTTTCTTTTGTGGGCTATTATGGATTTATGGAAGCGGTAAGAAGTCATTATAGCATGTCCTGATAGCACATCTTCCCCTAAAATAACAAATAGCACCCATAGACAGGATATATAACATGAAGGTGTTGATATTCTTATGATACTGATATTGAGGGTGAAAATCATTTTTGCACTGATCTTCTTCTTCTTCTTTCGGCTTCTCCCATTAGGGGTCGCCATGGCAGATCATTCGTCTCCATACCCCCCTGTCCTCTACATATGCCTCTTTCACACCAACTACCTGCATGTCTTCCCTCACCACATCTATAAACCTCCTCCTTGGTCTTCCTCTTTTCCTCCTTCCTGGTGTCTCCATCCTCAGCATTCTCCTACCGATATACCCCATGTCCCTCCTCTGCACATGTCCAAACCATCTCAATCTCACCTCCCTCACCTTGTCTCCAAAACGTCCTACATGCGCTGTCCCTCTAATAAACTCATTTCTAATCCTGTCCATCCTCGTCACTCCCAACGAAATACGATGCTTTATTTAGGATAGGAATAACTCAACATTGCATTGGGTTTCATACCTTTGTGGAATGGACTCACAAGCCAGTGGCTGATGATGAAATAGTTAGCATTATTCTAATGGAAGTACATTTCATAGTCACTGGCCTGTTTCTAGTGCATGCTTCAACAGTTCTTTGCGCTGGGTAAAATATTCCTGCCCCATGAATTGGGTAGCTGTTAGGAGAAGTGGTAGCTCAATTGTTAAGATGTTTGACTTCTGATCAAAAGGCAATGGGTTTAAATTGCAGAACAACCAAGCTGGGTTGATGGAACCTCAAACAAAAACTTTACATGTGGACTGTATGAGACTAGTTGCTCTGAATAAGGGTGTAAAATGATGTAAAATGTACATGGTCTGGCTTAGCTTTTTAATAAAGCATCCTCGTTTACAGCATTTGGTAGACACCCATATCCAGAGCGACTTACATTATCTTATTCATACAACTGAACAGCTATGGGATTAAGGGCTTTGCTCAGGGGCCCAGAATTGGCAGCTTGGTGTGGCTGTGTTATAAACACAATCTTCGGATCCAGAAGCCAATGCCTTAACCACTAAGCTCCCACATCTCAGCTCGACAATGTATACAGTCCTGCTGATGTGCTCCTGCTTTACAACCCCTTCTTCCAGAATCCTCCAAAGAAAATTGGTTTGGAATGAAAATCTATGCCTGGATCTTTTTGTAACTATTTACTAACACATCTCTGGTTACTCTCACAATGAAAGGTTTTTGATACGTCCTGCTGACCTTTTTATAAATGCATTTTTTTTTTGGCCTGTGTGACATTCAGGCATCTCCATTAGCAATGGTGCAGGAAATCAAGCAAGTGTTGATGGACCGTGAAGAGACCTGTTATCGTACCTGTTTCTCCCTGCAGTTAGACGGGAATACACTGGACAACTTCTCTAATCTGAAGGCCATTAGTGGCCTGCAAGAGGGCTCGCTTTTGAAGATAGTGGAAGGTAAGTGTTCAACTGAAACTTTATAGACTGACCATTGGAGACTTTATCAAATTTAGATAATATATTTAAGCTGAATGCACATTTCATGCATCTGCAAATTTAGGTAACATTAATGATGCCTACTGTCCTATTCATTAGTCCATTGAGGTCAGGTAATACCAAGTTATTTATCCTCCTGGATGGTCTGTATGACTTTTATGAAACTTGTAGAGCCATACACAGTTCGAGAAGTACGTTTACACCTTCGTCACATCAGAGACCTGCTGAAAAGCTTGGACCTCACAGACGCCTATAACGGCATCGAGGGAAGCTCTTTGTCCTTCCTTAGGTTCTTCACTGAGGATCGTGCTGAAGGTGAGATGCAACAGATAATAACCATTAATACCAATTCTCTAGATGAATTTTGTAAAGCCATTCTTAGTGAAAGATACAGTGAGAACAAATGCAAAAGAGCTAAATTATACTATCCAGCTGTTCTTTGAAAAATGTATACATTCTTTTCAGAAAACAGCAAATTCAAGAAAAGAGCTGAAGATGTGATGCAATTCAATTGTAGCCCTCCTGAGTACATTCTTCCAGGGACTAAGGAATGTTTACTGGGACCCCTGCAGCCTCAAAGTGAGAGCTTAAAGGTAAACTACAGACAAGTGTGTCTAAGGATGAGCGCAAAATATGGTACTACAAGCTTATGTGGGTCAGCATGTTGGCACAGTAATGTAGCTGCCTTATAGCAGAATCCCCGGGTTTGATCCTGGCTTGGGTGACTGTATGTGTGGTTCTTCTCTGAGAACCAGGAATAGTCTTCCAGTAAGTGTATTGTTTATGTACATCCAGAGCTTGCACCAGCTCCATTCGTGTTCCACCTCATCAAGATTTTTGGCCTTTAAAGATGCCCACTGTGCAAACATCCCATCTAGAGATGTACTTGTGCCATTTGGATTCCACTTCATGGAGAGTTTGGACATTGGACTTTAAGGATAAACAACATATTAATTGCTAATCAAAAATTGTTTCTCATTGAACATTTAAAGGCTCTGGCATGGAGGTGTTGGATCTATAATGATCTCAGATGTTTGTACAGTATAAAAAAACATTACATCTATGAAATGTCCCTATAAAACACGAAAACCCAACCAACTCCACTTGATAAAATCCTTAGTATAATTTGCACCTAATTCGATTGTGTTCGATATAGATTGATAAATCTCTGAAATATTAAAGAAACTCAGCAATACTAACTTGGCATTAACTGTGCACTGTGTCCTTTTGCTAACAGTCCATCGAATGCCTGAAGGTGCTGATGACCAGCAACTGGAACCCTCCTCCAGGAAACAGAAAAATACATGGTGATCTCATGTACCTCAATGTCCTTACCATGGAGGACAGACAATTCAGCATTACAGCATCAACACGGGGTTTTTACTTGAATCAGTGAGTAGATCAATGACATTTGGATGCTCTTCAGTTGCTGAAGCCAGGAAATACAAATAACTGTTATGTCATGTTCTTTTTTATTTTATTTTTTTTTTGTTATGTTATGTCTTTTTTTAGATCTTCCACTTACAATTTTAACCCGAAGCCAGAAAATCCCAGTATGCTTAGTCATTCCTTAGTGGAGCTTCTGAATCAGATCAGTCCAGTATTTAAAAAGAACTTCAGTCTTTTACTCAAGAGAAGGTAAATCTCTTAACACATAGATATTACTGTAGATTCACATGTTGAGACTATGAAAATTAGCTATGTTTTCCAAGTAATACTTTTATTGAATTTAAAGCTTTATGTTTGCTACTTTGCTTTCCAGAACATCGACACACCCCTTTGAGAGAATAGGTACACCTTTACAGGTGTTTAGCTGGACTGCTCCAACTCTCGACCATGCCATGGACTGTGTTCGAGCTGAAGAGGCCAGCTCTTCCCAACTGTACTATGAAGGACATGTGCCTGGACAGGTTCCGTTTTGTCTTTTTTCCCAAATGCTCACTTGTATTAAATGAGATAAATGTAAGTCGATCTGGATAAATGTAAAAAAAAAGTTAAATGTCTCAAAATAAATAAAAGGCCAGGTGTTTCCAAACTTTTGACAGGCACTGTATCGACTGGAGGCTTTTTCCATTAGGTTCCAAAACATGAGGGAACAAAAAAAGATATCATTAAAACTTACAGTCTACAATTATGTTGAAAATGTTGCTGTTGTTAAACTTTAGGTTTGTGACTGGAATGAAGAGCTTCAGAGCACTAGAGAGCTACCGAGTCAGAGCCTCAGAGATCGCCTGCTGAGAGACAGAGCAATCTTCAAGGTAAGGCCAATGTTTTTCAGGGGTCCCGCCCAACTCTTTTCAGCTCAGTATGACATCACTGATTAGTACTGAAATATTACTAAAGTAAAGACAAAAAATGTTTCATTGAATGTGATAATTAAACTTTCACGATTTGTCCTCCGCAGGTTAACAGTGATTTTGTGAGCACTGCTACACGAGGTGCAATGGCAGTTGTCGATGGCAATGTGATGCCCATCAACCCCAGTGAGGAACCACACAATCACATGTATGTGTGGAACAATATCTTCTTTAGCTTGGGCGTAGACGGACATGAACAGTATAAAGAGGTAGGTGGCGAGGCTGCAGCCTATGTCGCCTCAGCCATTGACCTGAATGGTGTGAGAGCATACAGTGCACTGGATACAGATGGTCTGTACGTGCTTGGTACAGTACTGGTGGATTATCGAGGTTACCGTATCACTGCACAGTCGATTGTCCCTGGAATTCTTGAATGTGACCAGGAACAGAGTGTGATCTACGGTTCCACTGACTTTGGAAAGACTGTTGTCTCTAACGAACAGTAAGTTGGTTTTAAAATCCTTTGTCTTTAGCATTGTTGACAGAAATGTTTTATAATTGAAAGTAAGAGATTATGTTGGTTCTGGATTTCTCAAGGTTCCTAACGTTACTGGACAAACCCAGCAAGCATCTGCGAGTGCAGCGGCACTTTGTGCTTAACAAAGACGACTCCGCTGTAGAGTTGTGTTCCTCAGTGGAATGCAAGGGCATCGTGGGTAACGATGGCCGTCATTACATTCTTGACCTGCTGTTCACATTTCCCCCTGATCTCAATTTCTTGCCTGTGGAAGGGGAGGAACTAAACACCGAGTGCCAACAACTGGGTTTCCCAATGCAACACCGACATCGCCTGGTCTGTCTGAGACAAGAGCTAATTGAGGCATTTGTGAAGTATAGGTCAATATATTTTTTTTATATACCGACCAGGCATATCATTATAGCCACTGATCAGGATTAACATTATGACAACCTGCCTAATATTGTGTTTGTCCCCCTTTTGCTGCCAAGACAATCCGGACCCTTCAAGCATTAACTTCATCAGCAGTTTGAGCTACAGGAGCTCGTCTGTTGGATCGGACCACACGGGCCAGCCTTTGCTCCCCACGTGCGTCAATGAGCCTAGGACTGCTCACGACCCTGTCGCCGGTTCACCACTGTTCCTTTCTTGGAGCACTTTTGATAGATACTGACCAATGCAGGCCAGGAACATCCCACAAAAGCTGCAGTTTTGGAGATGCTCTGACCCAGACGTCTAGACGTCACAATTTGGCCCTTTTTAACCTCGCTCAAATTCTTACTCTTGCCCATTTTTCCTGCTTCACTTGCTGCCAAATACTTACTAACAGGTGACGTGATGAAGAGATAATCACTGTTATTTACTTCACCGCTCATAATGTTATAATGTCATAATGTTATGCCTGATCGGTGTATATTTCTGTATAAATATTTGTGTGTACTGGCAATTTAAGAATTTTGATTTACTCAATTTTGTTTCTTTAGGCATCAATTATACATGAGTACCGAATCTCAAAGCCTTGATCAAGAAAGCAACAGAATCAGAGATGTTGAATTACCAGACAGTCCAGAGGTAGATGCTTTGGATCCAACGGCAGATGTTTCCAGCAAGCATGTAGATATTGACAAGAACGATTCTCTCCATCGGTCTATGCATTCGTCCTCTTTTGATATTCGTTTCAACCCTGACATTTTCTCACCAGGTGTGTGGGTTAGTGAGTAGCTTTTAGTAAACCAAATTTGTGGTAAATCTGAACAATATTGTTTAATAACTCATGCAGGGAATGAATAAGTAGTAGTACATTAACTACTGAGTGTTTACTTTTATCTAGTAATAAATACTAAGTACATAAAAAATTACGTAATGGTTTGTTAAGTCATTAAAATATATAAGAAAAAAGTATTGGGACACCTGATTTTCCAGCCATATGTGATTCTTTTTTTCCAAAATGAAAGCACAAATTTGAAAGCACACAATAATACAGGACGTCGTGGATGCGGTAGCATGACATTTTCCTAAGAGACCTGAACCTGTTCCAACATGACATCCTGCTCAACAGTTCTGGGTGTGCTTTGTTGTGTTTTTCATTTTATTAAAAGGGATAGATGATGTTGGGTGGTCAGGGTTTGGTCTCACATGAAATTTACATATCCCACATTTAGCAGACGCCCTTATGCAGAGCAACAATAATCTCATTCATACAAATGAGCAGTTGAGGGTTAAGAGCCTTGCTCAAGGGACAAGCAGTGGTGAAATTTGAACTCATGATCAGAAGTCCAGTGTTTCAACCATCTTTACCCCTTTCCTAATTGTCCTGTGCACAAAACCAGATATGCTTTATATGGCCTGCACTAGAGTGCTGACCTCAACCCTATTGAACGCCGTTGGAACAAAGTGGAAAGCTGACTGCATTTTACATTAGCACCTGAGTTTACTAACGCCTTTGTGGCTGAAGGAGCACAAATCTCCACAAACGCGCAGAAAAATCCAACAGACCTTCACAATATAGTACTACTACATAATAGTTCTTCATTAACACTTCAGCCATAACACTTCAGTCATGATCTCTGCCAGTCACCATGCATGAGTTATTGAATGTTACTGAAATTCAAACATATTCCAATTTTATCCTAATCATAGTTCATGTATTCATATCGTAGGTGTTCGATTCCCGAAAGAATGTTTGCAAGATATCCAGGAACAGAAACAACTTTTAAAGGATACGGCAGCTTTCCTTGTGTCAACCCAAATCCCAAACTTAGTGAGTATGAGTCCTTATTGCTCTGTGATCTATGCATCTTTCTCGATATCATAAATATTCCCAGAAACTAATAATGACCATGTTGTGAGCATGTAGATTAAGAGCTGTGTCGATCATACCACAATGCCGATGGATGGTTTGACCTTAACTGAGGCTCTCCATCAAAATGGCATCAACATCCGGTACCTGGGAATAGTACTGGAGTTTATTGAGAAAAGTCCTCAGAAGACAAAACTGGACCATGTTTATGTGAGCCATTTTATACCATGGATTCTGTTGGATTTATTATTGAGCACTTTGCACACAAAATGACGCTCATCTGTCTCGCTTTTTCCTTGTAGAGAATTGCACTATGTGAGTTGATCACTAGATGTGCAAAACATACGTTCAGGACCTATTTGTTAGTAAGTTTTTTACGAACGTATTTGAAATCCCAAATGTTCAGTAGAATACCGTTTTCTCTAATCGTATGCTACAATTCATTATTAGAGCCCCCAAACCTTGTCGACCCTTGATCTTACCACTGTTGCATATTTTGCCCTCAGGCTGTAGAGTCATCTTCCCTGTCTGTCTCAGTCAGCCATTTCCTCAACTGCTTCCTCAGCTCCTCGCCGGAGGTTCTGGGGTCCCAGCAGATGGACAGATTGTCATCCAAGCGCAGGAGTCGGCGGAGGCGGAGTCGTTGCTCTTTAAGTGGCAAAGTGCCAAGTGTAGGAGGCGCATTAACCAGCCTGACCTCCAGTGAACTCTGGAGGACTATCCAGGCTGAGGCTCAGGAGTATTATCACTACAGCCTGCCGTGGTGAGAGCTCAATATTTACGTAGTAATTACATACAATTACAGGTTTAAACCATATGCATGGTGAATCCAATGCAAGTCAAACATTTGTGAACATTCCTTGACTTAATTAATCATAGCTACTGTTTTTTTCGCTTAAACTTACAGTTATTTAAATTCTAGTTCAAGATCAGAGGTGAAAAGAGTAATAAAATATTCTACTCAAGTAAAAGTACTGTTACTTCAAAGAAATTTTTACTTCTAGTGTCTAGTTCTAGTGTAGTTCAAAAAGGATATGGAGATATAAATCTCAAACCAGTTGTTTTTAACTTTACCAACACCTTTACAAATTGAAGTGCAATAACAAAAAAGTAATAATAAAAAAAATAAAAAAAAAACACTACCATCCATGACTTGAGTCTAATGTGAGTTGTGCACTTTCGAAGCAAAAAAGATTTAATCAGTTATAGTGTAAGTTATGATAATGAGAAAAATCGCAAAAATGCAGATTCAGAAATCAGGTAGCGAGCGCACACATTGAACAACTTTCGCCCTCTGTCTCGTCCATCTCCATCTTTCTTTCTTGGGAGTTTAGCGCGTTTGTTCTCCGCCCATCAGTCAGTGCAGTAGTTATTTTTTATTATTTTTTACTCTGTAATGGATATGATTTAAAATGTAGTTAAGTACAATACTTCAAACAAAACATACTTCAGTCAAATTAAAATGACAGATTTTAAAATCTACGTAAAAGTAAATAATAAAAAAAAAAAAACGACTTAATTACAGTAATTTGAGTAAATGTAATTCGTTTACCTTCCACCTCTGAGATCCAGTGAGTACAAAGGGAGGTCTGGGTGTGTGGGATGGGAATCTTTCTCTTTCTTCTCAATCACAATGACAATAGGCGATCGTAATGTGTGTGCAATGTCTGTGACAGGTGCATGTATGTGTAATAGGGGCAGACAGCATTTTCCCTGTAAATACAGTACATTTCTGTGCTCTTTGACACAACATGGAAAGTGGTTTGAAAAGATCCGGTTGGCTTGTTTCAAGTGTTTCAGATGAAATGTGTAATTGTCTCCGATTTGCAGGTATTGTCATAGGTGAAAAAACAGCTTGCTAGTAGGTTAGAAATTAGCCTGGTAACCAAATTTGAGAGGATAAAGTGAAAAAATATAAACAAAAATAAAAAAAATGGCAAATGTTGCAGCTATATAGACGGCCTGAAACCGATAGCAGTGTAGTGAATGATATGGTAGATATTAATATTTAACATATATTAGTCACCAGCGCATATTCAACCAAATAAGACGTTGTCATTAAAGTATTGTAGGTAATTTCACCAAATTCCCCGAGGTTTATCGGAATGTCAAAGCAACTATGAATGCTTTGTTTTGGATGGATAAATCAGATATTCTGTAAATGCAGATGTATTTTTAAATACCAGGGCTGTCAATCGATTAAAATATTTAATCACGATTAATAGCATGATTGTCATGAGTTAACTCACGATTAATCGCACCCTTTTACTGTTCTTCTTCTACTCCTTCTACTTCTTTTGGCTGCTCCCGATTAATACATTTCAAGTTTTTTAATACTCTAATCAACATGGGCATGGACAAATATGGATTCTTTATGCAAATGTATGTTTATTATTAGTGACACCAAACTCAACATAGAGCATGAAGACAAAATATTCTTGTAAATGTTTTAAAGTAATAATGGTGTTTTGAATTACGTACAGAAAATCATCAGGACACCAAACGGAACTTTTGCTGTGTTTCCACACGGACGTTTTTAATCGCCGGATGTGTGCATCATGGGGGATTTTGTTGCTTGATTTGAGACTTGGCGCATCACTAAATCAAATCAATAGCGATTACAAATATTTTTCAGTGGAGTTTATTATTTTATTTATATCTAAGTAAAGAAAGGACTTAGTGAATAAATGCGTGATGCGTTGAAGGTTTTAATTTTTATATATTTTTAAATATTTTTAATAGCTTGAATTGCAAAATTATAAACCTCAATTAATCTTGATGTCTCATCTGTGCCCGGCAGTGACAGTATAGAGCAGGCGGTGGACAAATGTGGTTTACGAAGAATCACCCTGCTCAGAGAGATCTGTATCAAAACAGGCATCCAGGTAATGTAAGATAAATCTGCCATCCTTCCAACAATGCAATGTGTCGGGTAAAAAATCACCTCATGTGTTTGCCAAAACTCTCTGAACCCTGCCACCACTTTAAACACCAACACTCAAATGTACACAATGTTCAGATTCATATCAGAGAGTATCAGTTTGATGGCAAGCAGAGGCCGGCGTTCAGCGAGGAGGACATCTTGAACATTTTCCCCGTTATAAAGCACGTCATCCCGAAAGCTAATGATGGGATTTATTTTCTGCACTGCGGCCAAGCCAGCATCCAGCAGGGTGAGTGCAAGAGTTTCTCCAACGGCTAACAAAACACAGAAAACAACACAATGACTAATCTTTTATAATCATTAGGAAACCTGAAAGAAGGTTGTGAGCTAATCAGCCAAGCATTAAGCTTGTTCACTAATGTTTATGGAGCTCTGCACCAGGATGTCTGCATCTGTCTGCGTCTGCTGGGACGCATTTATTACATACTCGGAGACTATGCTGAGGTGTGGATTTTGTGCTCTTTACTCATCCAGTTAAAGATTTAAGCTTTGGTGTGCATGTTATTTTAAATTCCTAATAAACACGGTAGACACGTTATCCCATTCCAGTTGTATGTGTTTTATCTTAGGCACTGAGTCACCAGCAGAAAGCTGTACTGATCAGCGAAAGAGTTCTGGGAATAGACCATCCGAACACTATACAGGAATATGTGAGTGTCAAGTGTCATGTCACTTACTGGTAAAATGTTTATAAAAGAGTATAAAATTGTTCCATAGTCACAGTGGGTGCACCATAATGCTGAAAGTACTGTATGTGGAAACCTTTTTAAACATTTATAAAGGAAAGTAGTAGAACAGAGCGCTGCATCACAGACAGGAATCTCATACAGTGAGAATGAATGTCATCACTAAAGCAAGAAACCCAATAAACACAATTCAACACGTCTCCTTTCACTGTAGCCACAACTGCACTGCCTGCATAGGTCATCTCTAGCAGAAGCATCGAAATGAACCTAATAAAATCACCTCTGGGTTTTTGCATTTTCGTGCATTTTTATCGTGCATTTTATCGTGCATTACGGTTTTCCTTGGATTTGAAATAAAGGCAAAATGTGCTTGTGTTTTTGTGCAAATTCGACAGGAAAGAAAACGCAAACATATAAATGGTTCATAAAAAAACGTCACTGTTTTCGACTGTTTTGGCGACCTTTCCTCAAGATGTCCAACTTTTCTTGAAAAGTCCGTCTTGTAAATGTCTTTGCAAATAAATCTGCGCCCAAATCCTTTTCTTTTTCTATGTCAACTGTTGTGGAAAGAAAAAACAGCTATTAAATCCACATTGATATATTTGAGCTTGTGCAGTTGGCTACAGATGCGGGTTGTGAGCTCTGACTATCCAATCAAAGGATGTGAAAATGCTGACGTGACTGAAGTGACCAAATCGCAGTCTGACTGGTTAAAGCAACAGCTTCAAGCAACATGGAGTTAACGATTAAAAAGCCGACGGTCTTTCTTCTGGCCTGAACGTCTGAAATCTGATTGGATAGAAACTCCAACTCCAACTATCCCAACTACTGGGTATAATTTGAGACATTTTCATGGACAAAAATATATTAAAATGTGAGTTAGTGATTCCAGAGAAGGTCTTGCTGACCCTGACGGCCTTCCACTGCTAAAACTACAACAAAAGGAAAAAGTTATAGTGAATCACCACATATAAGTGTGATGATCAGGTGCCCACATACTTTTGGCAATACTGTAAATGCAGGTGTATCTCTAACTCTAACTTTTTTTTTAGAAACACCTTGGTCTTTATTGCTTTGCCGGTGGACAGACGTCTACAGGGTTGCGACTGCTCTACCGCGCCCGTTACCTCATGCTGCTGGTGTGTGGAGAAGATCATCCAGAAATGGCTCTACTGGATGTAAGGAAACTGGTAGCAAGTGTTTTTCAGAAAATAAAATTCAGGGCAAACATTTCCAGATACTGCAGGATCCGATTGTATGTCCTAATTTCCATAAAAACACCAAGCCTTTGGATTCCTATTGTCAAATATCCTAACTGAAAAATAGGGATGGGTATCGTTTACATTTTATCGGTACCGATACCGATACTGCTTATCGATACCTGTACTTATCGATACTGTTATCGATACTACTCTATAATTCTGTGCAAAAAGTCATGATGTGTAAAGATGCTGAAAATTAAGGTATTTTATTACTGCTGAACTTTAATACTGCAGTATACAAATTCCTCTAAGCAAACAGAAAAAGGCACATAACAAAGCATCATTTAAAAATAAAAAAGAGAGAGAGATTTCCTCAGAATGACCACAGCACAAATATTTCAACAGCATACGCATAGGAGCACAACAGAATGTTATCGAGAATTCTGCCATCTCTAGCAATTAGGCTAACTTATCTATTTCCTGCTATACCTGAACCGGCAATAAACCTTTCTTGATAGCTTGCTTTACCATTTTTTCGGTCTGTTCAGAGTAAGATTGGTCTCGTGTTACATGGCATGATGCAGTGTGACCTTGCGCTTAAGTTTCTGGAGAATGCCCTGGCCTTGACCTCCAAATATCAGGGGCCGACCTCGCTAAAAGTGGCACAAGGGTGAGGAATAAACCGCTGCTCCACAAGAACCACTGTCTTCCATAAGAAAGTGTGCAATGTTCAGCTCTGATGTACCCTCTTCTACGATTCTGTTTTGTAGCCGTCACTTGTTGGCAAAGGTGCATGAGAGCAAAGGAGATTTCCGCTCGGCGCTGAGACATGAGAAGGAACGCTACATGATTTACCGGAGCCAGGTGAATACCAAGCTTGTTTTGTTTGACCAATACAATTCAGATTATGGGAATATTAACACTGTCTGGATCCATGTAGGAGGCGTTTAGGAATGACATATAGAAAAATCTGGACATTTCGTTATTAAAACATTCCACTAATTTACATTGAGATCCTCCCTGAGCATGAATAATAACTAACTCTTGGCATCTGAACGTTCTGCTGAAATATTCTGCTGTGCCTCTTGTAAAACTTGGGGCAGGTCATTCCATTATAGATACCACTTCAGATGACTGTTTGCTCTGTAAATAACACTTACAGAACTCAGACGTATACCTCATTGTCTTGTTGTACGATGATGCCGCTTCTAATGAGCCACAGTCCAGAAGGAATTGCATGGTTTTGAAGTATGGAATGGTTGCCATGTTGATTCCTTTCACCTGGAAAAAGCCACCAACCTTCCCTGCTCTAATACAACCCCAAACCATTAATCTTCTACCTCCTTGTGCAACTGTGGGGGTGAGGAGTCTGATCAAATCTTCTCTTCTTTTCTCTGTCTTGCACAAGTTCTCTTGTTGGAGACAAAAGTGTCCCTTTTGGACTCCACAGACCTTTCATACAGTCAATCACCGTCCTTTCGACTTTCTTCCAGTCAATCACTGTTTAACTGTCCAATCACTGTCCACAGGTTGGAGAAGCACATGAAAAGACACAAGAGAGCTCCGAGTACCTGAAGCACCTCACGAATCAGGCTGTACTTCTGCAGAGGACTATGAACATGATATACACAAACCGTTCTGGATCCAGTATTACTCCTCTCACTGTGAGTACCAAAGTGCATTGTAGCATGTAAGATATAGAAACGCATAGATGAAGAATCCCGAATGTGTTTTAACATTCTGTCGACCGTAGCTTGCAGCTCCAAGTCGGCTCTGGATTGTGGAGCAGCTAAATCTGGTCAATGGCATTGTCCTCATCCCACTCAGGTAAACTCTACAGATTATGAAACACATGTCAATGTTATATGTCAATGTTGTACTTCTTAGCATTATTTTAAAATCTATTTTTTAATATTTTTTACTCTTCTTCACCATGCACCGGATACTCGACCCTGAAGCAACACTGATCTTGAAAGTCTAAGGGACCTCCCTCAAAAAACATCGGCTTGAATCGAAAACAGGACAACATTCAGGAATCACAGGAGCACGACTATCAGCTTCTACTGTCATGAAATACCAACATGTACTCCAGTAACTATATGCATCAATCTCAATCAGCATAAGTCAATAAGAACACTTAAATAAGCCATGATGGGACTGAAACATAATCGAGTGTCATGACATGAATTGAGATCTTGGTTCTTGATTCACAGCGAAATGTGCCTGCAAAATAAATCTGGAGTTCTTTATTTTATTTTCGTATTCTAATATAATTTATGATGAATGTCAAACTTTACGTCTTCTCGGGGCTGTAACTGCTTATGATGATATACTGTATATGCATTATTTTGTATTTTCGGTCATAGGAATGAGTTATATATTTGGAATAAGGCTTCTCAGTTTGACGTCGTTGCATGGTTTACAGGGAACAGAAGCAAAGACGCTACTTTCTGAATTGTTCGTGCCAAATGCCATGTTAGGAAAGTGCTTATAGATTAATAAATAAATTTGGTATGAATTTGAATCACTTAGTCGTGCTAAATATGATATGAACAATAGTTCCATGCTTACTGCAAATATGCTGTCACTAGATTTTAGGAAACAAACAAAGTGTGTGTGTGTGTGTGTGTGTGTGTGTGTGTGTGTGTGTGTGTATGTATGCTTTTTTATGATTGTACTGCCAAAAACATACATTATAGAGAGCATTGTTGTTTGTAATACGGTGATGATGTGGATGATGATGATGATGATGTTGATGATGATGATGATGATGAGAGTGATGATGATGACTAGTAAAAATAGTACTATTTTCATGCGCCCTTAACTTCAGGTGTTTGCTGATTGCAATACCTAATGACAGCCAATATCACAACACCATGCTTTATATATAACTGAGCAGGATGTGGTTCATGTAATTCAACTATGTTTCATTTATCTGATGAATTCCACAACAGACACTATCACACAACACATTTATATTTTTTTAGCCAGCTAAAGCAGCACAATGGGCCAGCAGGTCACGTTAGTGCTTCATCTATAGTTAATGAGAGCGTTGTTCTCCTCAGCTCGAGAGCTTTTGTTAATGCTCACATAAAACATTACAATTTAAAAAAGGGGTAATGGCATGTTAGTTTTAGATGGTGCCAGGAATTGGTGGTTTCTTGTGATTTTCATGCACAGCAGACTCTTAGATTTAAGCCGGAATGGTGCGAAAAACAAAAAACATCATATGAGCTGAAATGCAAAATTGCATTTCAAAGAACATAACCCTGAGGTGGATTGACTACAAGGACCACATCATGAGTCATGGACAGGAATCTACAATGAACACAGACTCACTAGAAACTGGACAGTTGGACAACATGGTTGGAAAAAAAACAAACTTTGATAAGCCGGTCTACAATATGTTTTTATTAAAGTGACTAGCAAGTGCATATAAAAAAATTGAGATTGGTGGCTGAGCTGAACATGTAAACAAATATGAACTATGTTTACATTGAAGAATGATTGTACATAGGTGTACAGATAGGAAAGGTAAGTCAAGAAAGGGAAGTACTACGGAAGTCATAAGAGGCCATGCATTGCAATTTATTTTCTTTCTACTTTTCTCGACTTTTCTCGACTTAGTCTTCTTGTGATCTTGACATAAAAAACATTGTTTACTGATCAGAACTTAATATCAAACCAGAATTCTAGAGATAGTTGTATTTTTTTTTTTGTTTTAAAAACTAGAATATCACATGTACAGCCTTTACTCAGTACTTAGATGAAGCACCTTTGGCAGCCATTACAGCCTCGAGTCATTTTGGGCATGATGCAGCAAGCTTTGCACATCTGGATTGGGAGATTTTCTGCATTTCTTTGTGGCAAACCCTGTCAAGATCAGTCAGGTTGGATGAAGACCATCGGTGGACAGCCACTTTCAGGTCTCTCCAAAGATGTTCAATAGGGTTCAAGTCATGGCTATGGCTGGGTGACTCTTCTGGGGACATTGACATAGTTGTTTGAGGGTCGTTTTTATTATGGAATGTGAACCTTTGCCCCAATCTGAGGTCTAGAGTGCAATGAAACAGGTTTTTATTGATTATATCTTTGCATTTTGCTTCATTCACGCTGACCAGTTGCCCAGGCACTGCTGCAGAAAAACACCCCCACAGCATGATGCTGCCACCACCATGCTTCAATGTTGGGATGGTTTTGTGCAGGTGATGAGTGGTGCTTCGTTCAGACATAACATTTAGAATTGATGCCAAACAGTCATTGGTTTCATCACACCAGAGAATCTTGTTCCACACCGTCTGAAAGTCCTCCTGTTGGCAAACACCAAGCAGGCTTCCATGGGTTTTGCACTGAGGGGAGGTCTAGCCACTCTGCCATAAAGCTCAGATTAGAGAAGAATTGAAGTCCTTCTGGAACTAAGTCCCACCTCCACATAGGATCTCCAGATCTCAGTCAGCGTGACCATTGGGTTCTTGGTCACCATCTATACCCTTGGTCACCCTAACCCTAAAAGTATGATCAGTTGGCGTTAAATGTGAATTACGGTATATAAGTGAAAATGTCAATATTCAATGTTAGAGGATGTGTTTAAACGTGTGCAAATGAATCTAGTTTTAATTTCAAAAATCAAAATTCTGCAGGGCTCCTTCCATTTTTCGTGGAAGGCGCGCCCCCGAGGACCCTACGCAATTTGCAGGCCTGCCTGCGTGCGCGCGCTCGTGTGCGGACGAGCGCGCGCACGGCGTCCGTAGGCGAATGCGGCGCAGAGCTCGGGGAAGGAGAAACGGGGCTGACCGAGGCGGGGGAGTCGGAAGTGACTTTATTGTGGAGCCTCGGCTTCATTTTTTTTTTATTACCTCCGCTGATCTTGCGTTGTCGCCGTGAGTCGTTTAAGGTAAGAAATGGAAGGCATTGGAGGTTTCAGTGGATATTATTTTGTTCTGGTGAGAGAAACAAAATAAGAACTGTGCGCCGTTTCAGTGGTGTGTTTCTCAAAATGGCGGCGCGGGAGCGAGAGAGTGAGGAGAAAAAAAAAAAAAAAAACAGGGCGTCAGTGTTTCAAAGAAATATTAATAAAAAATAAAATCTTGTGTATCGACTTCTTTTGGTTTAAGGATTCGTTTGCTTTCGAAATGAGATTTCTACGGAATGTTTTTAATACACTTAAAACACGGAAACCACCCGGCGACATTGCTGAATCGTGTTATGGCTAATTGGCTAACACACTTTCTCTCAGACTGACTCACTGACTAGCTCAATAACTGCCTATCAAACTATTACATATTTTTATTATCATTACTACTACTGTTCAAAGACGTGTGCTGGGAAATGTTCACTTATTGGACGTTTTAGGACCTCGTATGCGTTAGCTTGGGTGTTGTCTGTGATGATGTTTTTGAGGTGGGTCTGTACACGGTACCCGGTGCTAGCATGCTAGCTGTGAAGGGCGTGTAACGTTAGCGGTTCTTTGCTCGTTTTTTTTCTAAAGGGTTATTTTCATCTCTAATTATGGATGCATGGATATATCCGAACCTGGGCATGTTGTCTATTAAAAATTATTCAGAATGATCAATAATTAGGTTTAGTGTTAGCTGTTTATTTGGCTAAGCAAACGATGTTTGAAGTTGCTAAATCAGGTCTTTTCAGATTTATGACTAGAGAAAATGGTGTGTCAGGTTGAGGATGAAATGGACATTCAAGACTGCTTCAGTATATTTCTATCAGCTCGTGTGGCTTCATAGTTTATATACAGAGAGAGATCGTATACAGTACTTCAGTTCAATCAATGTATTTGTTTGTATCAGTCCTCAGGGGAAAGAACATATTTCCAATGTACCAGGTTTACATTTTCACTTTCAGTCCCAGCTCTATAATTGACCATAAGAATGATCCACCCAATCCCCAACATGTCCATCAAGGGTCTGGTCCCATCACTTGCTAAATATCTTTACTAGTATTAGATGGTTTGATCGACAGAGCTCTTCAACCCAAAGGATGTTTAAAATGCATTTCTTATAGCCTGGAATTTGATGTTTATCCTTCTGGAAGTCCGATTCAGGTTCAGACGTTAGATCTTTGATCGGAAAGCCGTGAGTTCTAATTCCTTCTCTTTCCAGAGCCCTTGAGCACGGCCCTTCACCCTCAGCATGTTTAAGGGGATAAGCGGTGTCTTCCAAATGCCGTAATGGTCAATGTAACATTGCATTTGGTTCATCGCAGCATGTTTACCCACTTTTACATACATCACTTCATCCGCGTAGGAACACGCACCGGCTTTTCATGATGAGCTTCTGGCACAATGATGCTGGTCCTAATCTTCTCGTGCCAGCCAGAGCAATTTGTAGCACAGTGTCTGTCAGAATGAAAGTCTAGCGCAGGAGAAAATTGCCTGCGTCAGGTATTTCTAGCTGTTAGGAAATCATAGCATTGGCCGTTTGAAGCCATGTCTAAATTGGATAGATAAGCCTGTCTCTGTGCTCTCTCTCTCTCTCTCTCTCTCTCTCTCTCTCTCTCTCACATGCTCACACAAACACAATTTACTGGTGTAATCATATTTTCAAGGGCATACAATATAATGCGTGGTTGGATCGAAGAAATCTCTTCCATACTGTATATAATTGGCCAAAGTAATATTTTTACTCCTCCATCTGTAGCTGTAAATATTTTGCCTTTAATAAGTGAAGACTACGGATGCTGTTGTTATAACCACAAGCTTCATTTGACCCTGTTCTGTAATGCGATTCTTGCTTTGTGCAATATTGATTTTTTTTTTTCCTCTTCCACCAGGGTTTATTTAATTCCCTAATGATTTATCATATAAAAAAAATATTCATGAGAAACGATAGCCTGATAAGACAGGTGACAAAGCATTTTTTGCTCAATTTTAAGTTCACGAAAAGAGAAAGAGAGATGTGATTGTTGCAACTGTGAAGTCGGGAACTACTTGTTGGCAGTGGCAGTTGAGGGGGAAAAACTATAAATATAAATTTTCATATAATTCTCAGATCAACATATCACTGTTGATCTGTTGCTCAGAGTGTTTAAGCATTTTCCAATGGTCACTAACAGCATTATTAGCAGTGTTAGAGTTGGGATTTTTCCCATTTAGGCAAAGAAAAATGAGAGCATCTTTTTTTCTGAACGATTTAAGCGTTAGACTGTAAAGTCATGACGAATACACCGTCCTATCACAAGCCTAACGCGATCCCATTTTTGCATACGACCCCAGAATTTGTTGTCTATCGGATTCCGTTACAGGTTTTCGTGGTCAGATTTTGTCGGCCCCATCCAGCACTGTTCTTTGTCCACGTGTCAGCTGATGCTACCCGCTCGTTTGAGTTTTCGTGGTTAAAAATAACTTTACGCTCTCAGAGCCGCATGCAAATTATTGTACAGGTTCTGTCGGATTATGAAATTCACCAGGAGATATTGTTATGACTGATTTAGATATTGGTTGGTTCACACAAAGTTCATTAGAATTTGTATTTTGTTCCTTGGTATTGGTGGCATGTAAAATCTGTAACAACTGGTTATGCAGTGGCTTTAGCAAAATCTCCTGAAATAAACAGTGTGCGGAAAATGGTCTGGATTGCTTGTTTTTTCTTTTTTTGCATGGATGCTCATCCTGTCTGTCATTTGTTCAGTCCAACCTAAAGATTAGAAATGTGGAAAAAATACTTTTCTTATACACTTCATAAGTGTGTTCTCAGACTACAATTTTTTTTTTTTGATCGGCGTTATCTCTCTTTATTTATATCTCTAGATGAATTGGCATTTCGACTTGTCAGTGTAGCAGGTCTACGCAAGTTTAAAGCCACACATTATTCAAGATAAAGAGCTGAACCTGATGCGTGTTAACGTTCAGGCAAAGTTCACAGCCATAAAGATTTATAGCTCCTGATGCCCCGCTGATAGTCGCTGATGGATATTTATTAATGCCCACACACGCCATTGTCATACAGAATAAAACATCGCTGGGTCGACCTCTGCTTGTTGAAATGTTTGATGGTTTAATAGATGTTTGTGCATCATTCTTTTAGGCTTCATGCTTTCCTCATATCATATTGTCCCGGCATGACCTGTGATCGAGATGGGATCCTTGCCTTGGCACAAACTATTTCACAGCTCAGCTCTTATGACCAACCTTTGAATTATGAGTCAGACTATTGTACACTACAGCGAACCGATTCAATATTAATAGCTCTTGCCAATGAGACGTCTGTAGCTCGTGTTTTATGTATGTTGTATGGGTTTGACCAATAGCCAGATTGAATATTTTCACATCTATTGAGCTGTTCTAGCCATTATCCTGCAGGTTCGAGTGGAAGATATATGCACACATACACATGTATACAGGTTCTTGGACTGAAAGGATTGCAACGCTGAACCATTTCCTCACCCGATTCCAATGTTACCCTGGTCTTGGTGAACTCAGGGTCTGGATTATACGTAAAGCTTCAAGCCAGGGGTTGTTAACCTCCACCTCAAGCGATCTGATGGCAATTCCGTTGCATTTTTTTTAAAGCAGGAATGTCCTGCGAATCGGATCTCATGCCTGCTTGAAAGGCTGCTTGAAACTTTTCAATCACGTGGTCTAGTAAAAAAACTTAGAAATGAATGAGATGAGATGGTGAGAAGCTTTGCAAAGCACCTGCTGTTAATGCATCTCATTTATACGTTGTACCGTTCAGCATGAATTCCAAAGTTTAGGAATAATTGTAGATTTGCCTGCCTTGGTCATTGCCGTAGTCTGTTCTGAGGTCACATTGAGATGCCGCTATTATCATTTTCGAGGGAACTGTAAACATAATGGTGTGGTGTGGGACCTTGTCATCTCTTTTTTTTTTTTTTTTTTTAAACTAAAGCAGAGGGGGACATAATCTGTCCACCCTGACACAGTGGAACGCATGTTCTGTAATTAGATGTCTCAGAAATAAACTAGTTATAAACAAGTATTATTCTTGCATGATTTTTAGGATTTGAATCACCTGACTGTGATCTGTAGAGATGACGTGTGGATTTCCGTTTCTTTTCCCGTGTCTGTGTAGATGAAAGGAAAAACACGGTGTTGAAGATTTTCCGTGAGTTGAACGATCAGGAAAGCGAGTGACGTCAGGCCGCAGAGAGCGAGCGTCCCTCCTGCCAGGCGTCCATCCTGCAAGGAGCTGCTGAGCGTACTGAGGATCATCGACAGCCTCCCTGCCTGGGGCAGAGACAGCGCCCCTGTACACCTGCCACAATGGTGCTGTCACAGAGGCAACGAGATGAGCTGTGAGTTCACAAATAACAAAAGCCTTGAAACATTTAGCTTCATAGAGATCTTGAAAATATCCAGATAATCTGGCATGCATCAGGATACAAATCGTGGGTGCTAATAATCCTGTGCCCATAGTGATGTTTTGGACAGATTTTTTGGCGTGTGACCTTTTGCAATTGATGCGGTGCTGATTTATTGATGGTGTCGCATCAAGGTTCTGGTTCAGATTCATTAAAATAAACCGTACCAATATGACTCCTGTGCTCCGTCCATCCTGTTCAGTCTTGCACATTGTCTGCCTTAACCTTAGGGAGCTTCACAAGAGACCTAGTTAGCTTCAATATTTAATAAAGGACTCCTATAACCGAGAGCCTTCGGTTTCTCAGCCTTCATGCTCAAGTTAGCGAAACCAAAATGTAATGAGTACTTACGTCGGTCCCATACGTCTCTCCTGTGCACACAGAGACCCCGTATGGAAAAACTATTGGGACGCCTTGATTTTTCCAGCCATATATTTTTAACAGCATAACTGTAATCTCAAAGCTGAAGGCACACAATTGTACAGGACGTATTTGTATGCAGTAGCATGAAAATTTCCCTTCACTCAATCTATGAGATCCGAACCTGTTCCAGCAAGACAATGCACAAAGCTCCATGAAGATACGGTTTGGCATGGAAGATCTCCTGCTATAGAGCTCCAACACTATTGAACACCTTTAGGGGAGAATGTGAATGCTGAATTAAACCTTCTCACCTCATTCAGTACCTGACTTTACTATCACCCTTGTAGCTGCATGAACATCCACAAGCACACTCCAAAATCTAGTTGAACATCTTCCCAGAAGAGTGGAGGGAATTATAAGAGCAAATTGGGACTAATTATAGAATGCGATGCTAAAAAAAATTAAACACATACCATACTAATGATTAGGTGTCCGCAAACCTTTGGCAATATAGTGTATGTAATATAGAAGGTATTCTTGTGGCATATTTTAAATACACTGCATGCTCATGTGCAAGAATAGAGTCGATCTCGTTTGAGAAGATGCCGGTCCGTCTGAAATTCCTCCTCACTGTCTTCCCTTTCTGACCAAAACACTCCTTACACTGACTTCACGCACAAGGAGTAACCGGTGTGAAGATTAACCAATCATGTTGCTTGACCACTGTTTGGTTGAAGCAATCCTCAGACTCCTGCTTCGAAGAAGAGGACCAGAGATCTGAAGAAAAGGCTATAGATTGAGCATAAATTTTTTATTTATATATATATATATATATATATATATATATATAT
>JAAIIK010000099.1:2928692-2960977 GCA_014706435.1 Silurus glanis
GTGTGTGTGTGTGTGTGTGTGTGTGTGTGTGTGTGTGTGTGTGTGTGTGTGTGTGTGTGTGATTTTCCTTACATTCTTGCGTGCAATGGGCATGTTTTTATGGTGCCGTTTGATTAGCTTGAACAGGAATGGATTCAGGAAGTTTGTTGTAAAAGCTAATGTTTAACGCTGTGGGTGGGGATGGAATGGTTCATCAGGGTCAGAGTGTTTGCGTTTTCCTGAATCACCTGAAACGCAATAAGAAATGAGAAAAACAGTTTATATGTATTTGTGTGTATAGTTTTTTTTTTTTCTTTTTTTTCTTTTTTCCTAAACGTCCTTTCTCATTTGCTTCTTGTGGGAGAATGTGAAAGCCAGTACCACTTTCTGTTCCATGCGTTCTCTCTCTCTTCTAACACACACACACACACACACACACACACACACACACACACACACACACTTGTACATTCACCCAGCTTAGGTGCTTTTGGCAGGAAAATGTCACAGGCATATGCCACAGTGCACAATCCTCCCTGGGAGATTATTCTTAGTCATTATGTCCATTTTTCCCCCCTTTTTATATCTTTTCTTTATTTATTTCGGACCTTCTGATCCTGATGTCGAACATGTTCACTGTGAAAGCCATTGAAATGACACTGTAGGTGCATACGGATCTTAAGCACTACACGAGATTAGGGTTAAAAGCAAATACTACGATCCCACCGAGAAAATAGATGTTTTACAGAACATTTTTCGCATTATTATGCAATTTCCCGACTAAACCCGACCCGCACCGTGTTTTGTAGTGCAGGGAAACAGGCCATGCGATGACACAATAACTCCGAATCCTCCTGTACTAAGACAGAGCCTCCCGTCCCCCTCCTCCTTCCTGTGAGGCCACGTGAGGCCTGAGCACATGGCGAGGGCGAGTCCGCTGATGTCAGCGGCAGCTCCAGACAAACTCCGCCCCTCAAAGAGCACACGCCGCTCTCATGTAGCACATGCTTACTGGCGCATCGGCTCGAAGCTGCAGCCTCCTGAGGGGGTTCGAGAGCACGCAGAGACGATCCTGAGCCCGTATTTAAAATGTTCTGTGTTTGCCAAGACATCTTGTACTTGGTCTATTAATAGCAGGGGTATCCCAGATCAGTCTCAGCGAATAGCCTTTAATTATGCAAATCTTCCCAATAACTATGTGTTGGAAGGTTTATATATATATATATATATTAATTTTAACAGCACTCATTTTTATTAACGTGAGATTAAGGCAGCAAGCATTTTTCTTTGACCTTTTTTATTCAAAATATAAACAAATAAATATACACATTTATTTACTGCATCCTTTCTTTTACACAGATATAAAAAAAATAAATAAATAAATAAAAAAAACTCTACCGAAAACAAAATTTTGAATCACTAAACATTTGTTTTACTGACGCGCCAAGTCTCAAATCAAGCACCAAAATCCGCCATGATGCACACATCCGGTAATTAAAACCGTCCGTGTGGAAACATAGCAAAAGTTCTGTTTGGTGTCCTGGTGATTTACGTCATTTAAAATGCCATAATTACTTTCAAAACAAACGTTTCACTGACAATAAACATACACTTTCATAAAGCGTATCTGCGCTCGTGTGGAGACCCAGCGTCTGGGTAGTGAAGGAGAGAACACGAGGAGCGACTATAATTAAAGGAAGGGTGTGGGAGGAGAGCTGGGATGAGTGCTGGGTTGTAGGCGTCTGAGAGGTTGTCTGTCCAATCGGATCGACCCTGCCGTTACAGCTCCGCCTTCTTCTCTGTCACTACGTCGCTCTCTTTCTCTTCCGTTGCCAGGGAGACTGCAGCGGGTTCCAGCTGTTGCCGTGGTGATATCCTGCGGGACCTGGCGACACCGTCTGCTCGGTAGCTGGGAAAAACAAAAGGCAGCGCAGGTCGAACCTGACCTCAGATCAGTCACACTAGCATAATCGCGCGGGGGGGGTCATGTAACCACATGACCCCCATGATATGGTATCACTCGTTCACTTCCTGTCCAAGAGACACTCATGGACATCATGACGTCATCGTTTGATGTAAAATTGTTGTCTATGTTCGTAAAATTCTGCCCGCAAGATTTAGGTTTTAAATCTAAACATATAAAAACAATCTGAAAGCGTTTCCTTTAATCAGATGAGTAATTCCTAGTTCCTAATTTTCCCTTCACATGAACTAGGAGACCCAAACCTAATCCAGCATGCTCAAAGCCAGCTCTATGAAGATCTGCTTTCCATTGGTTGGAGTGGAAGATCTCCTGTTATAGAGCTATAAACCTATTGAACATAATGAATGTGAACGCTGACCACACCCCAGACCTCCTCACTTTCTCACCTACATCAGTACCTGACTTTACCAATCTCCACAAATCTAGAGGAACATCTTTCCCAGAAGAGTGGCGCGTATCATAACGGAAAATTGCGATTAATGTGTAATGGGATGTTCAAAAAGAAGCACATACCAATGTTATGATCAGGTGTCCACAAACCTTTGTCCATACAGTGTAGATATGTGTCAGTGTGGATCTGTCATATAAATTCATGCTTTCTCCAGCAATCCTTATTGAAATATTTTGCTTTTGTATTTGGATTTTGAGATAATCGCTTCAGTAATCAGACATTAGAAAACGTTTTTTTTTACAGCACCATTGAATAAACTGTAGTAAAAACAGGGTCTTAAAAAGTCTACAATTAAGAAAATCGAAGTTTTTGGTCTTAAATAATCCGAAACGGGTCTTAATTTTCCGATTTCTATGTAACGTTACCTGTAACGATCCCTTGTAACGAGCACTTGTTCTTGTCAGTTAGTTTCCGTGGTGTTGTAGTTCTTTCCTCTGCTAATCCAAATATAATTTGCTGTATTACGACTAAAAATGAGACCAAAATGCGACAGCCAATCAGCTTTCTGTTATTGGCGCTAATCCTTCTTGGATTGTACCACAGAAGTAAAACAGATTTTATTTTTCGGGCTGTGGGGAAGTGCATTTTTAGCGATACTTGGTTTGAAAATAATGAATTTAGGGCTCAGTTAAGGCCGACGTTAAATTCAACGTATTTGTGTGTGTGTTTTTGATGGTGTGACAAAGATCCTAAATTTCATTCCTAATGGTCTTAAAAAGTCTTAAATTTGACTTTGTGAAAACTGCAGCAACCCTGTAAAAGATCTGTTGAGAAACCTGGAGGTATTTTTTGTTCAGATCCACTTAAACACTTTGCATCCATTAGCGACGCGTGGCACGTTACCTTAAACACCATTACTAACGCTCTTAATAAAACTAGCGCTCGAAAGCCGCAGCGACGAGGCCCAGCTGTCGTCTGACAAGGAACATACACATTCAGAAGAATTGTATTTAAATACATAAACATCAGGACAGATGTTTACGGTACGACTCCGCCGCACAGGAATCGCTACGTTTAATTGGAGAGGAGGGGAAAAAGTATATTGCTTCATCCCTGCTTTGGCTCAGCGTCAAAATCCAGACTGTTGCCGAAGAGATTCCGCATTTCTCATGCTGTAGATTGAGGACATTGAGGACAATTTTTAATAAAAAATATATATATATCACAGGCTCATTGGCTTTCTATTCCTGGAATCATTATTCTTGACATTTTGCTTCCGGGGAAAGAAAGAAAAAAAAATAAAAAGAGATTCTAACTAATCTGAAATCCAGAGACAGTTCCAGAAAAAGCAAACACCCATTTTTGGAGCATAAAGCCAGCGATGGTGTGACGCTACCGGATTAAAAATAGACCTGGGCTGAGCAAAGGAGCTGGTTTGGTCCCGACACAAACTGCTTTATTCCCTTTATTTATTCATGAATGGTTTAAAAAAAAAAACACAATTCTCCATATTTTTGCATTCATGATCACTCATAATACACTTTATAGACCAATGGATTGGGACACCTGCTTTTTTTGCCCTCAACTTTTTACCATAGAGTTGGAGCGACAAGATGCCTTTGTGCATTTTCCCTTCACTTGAACTAGGAGACCCAAACTTGTTTCAACATGACAATGCACAAAGCCAGGCTCATTAAGATATGCTTCACATGGCTTGGAGTGGAAGATCTTGCTGCTCTGAACTCAATCCTTTTGAACAATGCTGAAAAAATATCAACGCTGAGTTCACCCCAACGCGTTACTAGTAACGAATTTTTTGACAGTAACTAATACTGTAAATACCGGTAACGCGTTACTTTTGACAGTAACTAATACTGTAACGTGTTACTTTAAAAAAATAAAGTAACTTCGTTACCGTATGGTGCGTTACCCGTTACTTTTTTAAATGAATGAATTTGGGCTGAAGTGTAGCCTACAGTCTAACCTGTTTACAGCAGCGACGCATTGTAGGATTGGTGGATTACCCACTTTATACACGAAGAAGACGCACTGTGGGCGTGTCTCCGTTTATTCAGGTCTGTGTGGCAGTAATGGGGAGTCGAGGCGAGAGCAAGACGAGTTTCTCAAAGTGGATATATGATCATTATTTCACTTTAGTTGAGTATAAAGGCAAAAACTCTTTAGTCAAATGTAAGCTCTGTCTTTCTTGTTCGAAGGTCGTATCTACTGCGATAAACAGCAACTCCAATCTGTTGAAGCTCCTCCAGAAACTCCATGCTAGAAGCTAACCCGGTGTTCTGTTCTACATTGTTGATAGTTTTCATACTTCAGCTGTGAAAGGAACATTTTTAAGAGCTCAACACAACAGCTTTTATGATGCAGAAGCCACTTTAGATTTTGATTGTGAATATATTATTCAGCTTGTTTTGTATTTATTTCAGAAATCCTTGTGATATATTCAATTTGCGCTGGTCTGACTTAAATAAAATAGTGTTTAAAAATTACTTTGTGTTTAAGTCAGTTTTGTGTTTGTATAGACCATAACGCATAAAAGGGCATTAATGGGAACATTAAAGAACGTTCTTTAAAAAAGTTACTAAAAAGTTACTTTTAACAGTAACGCATTACTTTTTGGTGTAAATAATCAACAAAGTAACTAAGTTACTTTTTGAATGAAGTAACAAGTAACTGTAACTAGTTACTATTTTTGAGTAACTAGCACAACACTGGACATCAGTACCCAACCTCAAAATCTCCAGAACACACTCCAAAATCTAGTGGAACATCTTCCCAGGAGGTTTTTATATAACAGCAAATACGGACTAAATGTGGAATGAGATGTTCAGAAAGCACATACCAATCTTATGGTCAGGTGACCCAATGGTTTTGTCCATATTAGGGTAGCTGTCAGGCTGGTGGGTGGGATCTGGCAGGAAAGGAAAGTAATTGGGAAGGGGGAAAAAAATCACATTCTTGCAGAGTCTCGTGAATTCACAGGTTAAAGATCATGTAGATAAAGTTGGCATGAAAGTGAAAGTTAGCACAAGCGAGAAAAAAAAAAAAGAAGTCAGTCATGTCCTGTGTCCTTTCCCCTGATTTGTCTTTTCCGTGAGGGGAAATTCGTTCTTGTTTGCTCCGACTGCTTCTCTCGTCTACCCGAATTTCATAAAATCATAAATATGTTGGCACCTCTGTAGTATAAGCTGGTCTTTCCTCTTGGTCTCAGCTTGTGTTCATCGTTTGGTGTAAACATGGTTGTGTCATGACAGTGTTATGGAGCGAAAGGAGGAAACTGGCTGTAGTTTGGACTGACAGTTTCTCTTCGTGGCAGAGGGAAGATGGCCAAGTTAAACAGCTTTTCATCGCAGTGTTATTTTTTCCTCCCTACAAAAGCCCATGAGTGTAGTTTGAAGTCGTCCTGAAAATTAGAGCTGTTTTAGACATTTTGTACCTCAGCGTTGGAACACTGATAAAAGATTTTTTTGAGAGATTCTCATTTTAATTTTGAGTCCAGAGGAAAAAATTAGCAAATTTTGTTGTTGATGCATCGTTTGGCTTATTTTAGTGATTTTTAAACTAAATGAGCAATATCATTGTGGCCGATTTTTCCCCCAGAAGATCCAGAAAGTACATGTCCATGGATCACTATTTGACAAACACCCCTTTTGTAGTGCAAAAAAAAAAAAAATAATAATCTGGTTTTATTTACCTGTTGTGTCTCCAGGAAGACGCAGCTCTACCTCTGCCATGTTAATCTGTATTCTATGTGACTCTCAGGACACGCCTCGGTCTCCGTAGTGTTGTCATACGTCATATTCACGTAGCAGCAGCGATGCTGAGAGAACGCGCTCGAGAAACGGTTTAGCGAGGAAAATCAGCCGTTATTGTCTAAATAGCTGCCAACCAAAGTGAGTACACCCTAAGTGATAAAAGCTGTATGTCGTGTAATCGTGCGAAGCCACACGTCCTATTCATGTTTTTGTCTGCTTGACAGGACCATACAAATTGTGTATCTTGTATTAGAAGATAGAATTTGGTGCTTTGAGTCCAATTCTCTCACACTGACCACTGGATGTTCAACATGGTACCTCATGGTAAAGACTCTCTGAGGATTTGAGAATTTGAATTGTTGCTCTCCACAAAGATGCCGAGCCTATAAGAAGATCAGTATCACCCTGAAACTGAGTTACAGTACAGTGGTCAGGGTCATACAGAGGTTTTCCAAGACTGGTTCCATTTGAAACAGACCTTACAAGGGTCCATCAAAGCAGTCGTTTTCTCGATCTGTGCGTCAGGTGCAGAAGCTGCTTAAAAAAAAAAAGACGCATGAGTGCTGCAGCATCGCTTTAGAGGTTGCAAAATCGGAATGTCCGCACATCAGTACTCAGACCGAGCGCCGCACACTGCAACAAGCACCAGAAGGAAGCCTCTACTGAAGCTGACTCACAAGAAAACCCCTCAAACAGTTTGCTGAAAACAACTGGCCCAAGAGCATAAATTACTGGAACCATGTCGTGTGGTCTGATGAGACTAAGATATACTTGTTTGCCCAGATGGTGTCCAGCATGTGTGGTGATGCCCTGGTGCAGAGTACTAAGAAAATTGTCAAGCATGGTGGTGGTAGCATCATGGTCTGGGGCTGCATGAGTGCTGCTGGTACTGGGGAGCTGCGGTTCATTGAGGGAAACATGAATTCCAAGATGTGCTGTGACATTCTGAAACAGAACATGATGACCTCCCTTTAGAAACTGGGCTGAACGGCAGTTTTCCAACATAATAACGACCCCAAACACACCGCCAAGATGACAACTGTCCTGCTGAGGAAGCTGAAGGTAATTGAGTTGCCAAGTATGTCTCCAGACCTGAACCCTATTGAGCACTTGTGGGGATTCTCAAGTGGAAGGTTGGGAAGCACCATGTGTCTAACATCCAGCAGCTCCATGATGTCATTATGGAGGAGTGGAAGAGGATCCCAGCAACAACCTGTGCATCTCTGGTGAATTTCATACCCAGGAGGATTAGGGCAGCACTACATAACAATGGTGTTCACACAAAATATTCACACTTTGGACACAATTTTGACGTTTTCTGAGGGTGTACTCAGTTTTGTGGCCAGTTATTCAGACAATAATGTCTGTATGTTGTTGTTTTTAGAGGACAGTAAATCTGTACTGCTATACAAGCTGCACACTGACTACTGAAATGTGAGCGGTGCACTCATTTTTGTGGGAAACTGTACATATAAAATATCAATCAATTTCTAAATAATAAAAATACAGCGCCTCTACTAATAAGGATAAATAAATAAATCGTTTTTTACAAACGCACACGTGTTAACGACGCATAGCGATACAAACGACAGCTTGTATCTGACGCACACGTTTTTTAAAATCGATGCATCACATCAACCTTTATGCCGATGCGCTACTGCTGATCTCTATAAATTCCCCTCGACCAGAGGTGGAAAGTAACGAAGTACAAACATTCCGTTACTGTACTTAAGTAGATTTTTCTGGTATCATTATTTTACTCCACTATTTATTTTTCTGACAACTTTTTACTTCTACTCATGAATTTTTTTACACAAATATCTGTACTTTCTACTTCTCAATTAACCTCTTAGCCTTCATCAGCGCACCAGCGCGACCGATATCCCGTTGTTCTCAGGTGTTAATGTTTAGCAATAGATTAAATTAAAAGGCACAAGTGTAACCATGACTAACTATACATCATTCTAAAGGTCTAAGCCTCAAGCAGCGATTTCAGATCCACTGTTTTTCAATGAAACGAATGTATGCATGCATAAAAAATGCACTACTTAAATTATTATTGTAATAACGAGTCACAAACACATCCGCTGCTGCTGCTAATCCCGGTTTATTAGGAAAGATAAGGGTCCAGTGAACAACATGCCGTAAAGCATTTCTGCTCCAACCAAACAATAGTGTTGTAATTTAGATGGTTATTCTTTTGCTTACGTTGCAATACTTTAATGGTGTATTGTATATGTTTCTGAATAAATTTCGCATAAAAAAGACATCTTGCTGGTAAAAAAAACAAAAAACAAATATGGCTGGTAGAATATAGTGTTTCAAAATAAATGAGACCACACACAAAAATAAATAATAATAAAAACTGTAAAAGAGGCAAAATCTCGGGCTTCAGTCTGCAGCTTATAGGCAGGTGTCGACGTTTTTATTGTGCACAGTTGCATTATGGAAACAAAATGATTGATGGGAAATGGAGCCAATGAGTGCAGGATTCTAACGGTATATGGGAGGATTTTATTTCCCACGTGTCAGTCTTAGTTTTATTACTCTTTACAAACTCTTACTGGTCAAACGGCAGACAGGAAGAACCAGGATGTGATGCAGCTCTCAGTTCTGCTCAAACAGCTGTTTTCAGCTCGTAATAACTGGACTTTGTTTACAAAAAAAAAAGAGGAAAAAAAATGGACAGACAAAAAAGTTGTTTTATCGGAGATTCGCACAAAGCAGCGATGAGGAAAATATTCTTGGGGCGGAGTAACAACAGAGACTTGGAGATCTGAATGGAGATGGAAAATCTGAGCCAATTTTACATCTGTAAGTTACAATATATCTCCCTTTACAGTTTTATACGATGTTATAGGTTTTATTGCCTGTTTGTTTTTATAAGAAAAATTCTTGAAATGTGTGTGTGTGTGTTGTTGAGCTTGTCTGGCTACCTGGTCATCAATATGAATGCCAAATCAATATCAATATCCAAACATGTATACCAAAAGCCTTTAATGGTCAGCATTCATTTCTATGCAGACTCTGTATGAATAAAGTATGAATGGACACCTGAGTTTAGCAGGTGGTTCTCAAACAGGGGGAGAGAGAAAAGGATCAGACATGGTCTCAGAAAAATGTTTGTAGGAATCTCATTTATCATGAAAATCTTCATAAACTTTGTAATGTAAACTCATGAGACATGTGGCTTTTAACCCAGTACTTTTCTGGATTGCTCCAGGACTGATTTCATGTGCCGTATTTTTCGGACTATAAGCCGCTACTTTTTTCCCACGTTTTGAACCCCGCGGCTTAAACAGCGAAGCGGCTAATTTATGGATTTTCCCTGGGTTTTTCCCGGTTTCACAAACTTTAAGCCAAAAAACTGAGCGACATAACATTAGACTAATGAAATTGCGAAAAAACGCACCTCACCTGTGTTCTGAGCTGCACGGCTTCGGGAGAAAAAAACTTCCATCGGTGGTGATTTTTAAACGCATGACGATGCCAAAAGATAAACTCTCGAGAGAAATAGTTGTGAAAGGAAGGAGGAAGACAGTGAACAATGACTTTCTTGGTAGGCTACTGTTTAGATACAAGCCGTTGTAACGCGTTGAGTCTGGGTGAAGGGATAGCTCGCTAACTCCAGTTGCAACAGAAATCATATAAGCACAGACAGGTTTCCAAAACTCGTGCTTTTTTTATTTTTCTTGACAACAGCGTTACGGGTTAGTCAAAGAAACTTAGAAATGAGCATCAGAAAATTATAAGGACATATTCCTTGTCTTGCACACATGCAGTAATAGCGGAAAAATGCGGCGGCAGGCTATTCCCAAAATACCGCTCTGCTCTTAAAGGAGCCACAACATATTTCACCCGTTACACCGTGTAACAGACACTGTCTTTCGTTAAAGCCTGTGTAAAGTTCATTAGTTTCAGTGTAGACATGAAACTTATAGACAGCGGCTTATAGACAGGTGCGGCTTATTTATGTTAATAATAAAAATCTTTGTCAAATTCAGTGGGTGCGGCTTATATATGGGTGCGCTTTATAGTCCGGAAATTACGGTATTTATGTATGAAATAAAAATAATGTTCAATGCAGGAAATGTATATCCAAGGCACTTCATCATCTATAACTTATCTTTTTGAGCAATGTCAACTTTGATGATTGACAGTAAAGCTCAAAGTGTCTTCTTTCCAATGATATCTAAATTGTGTATGTAGCACATTTTTCTCAGGAACTGTTAACATTTAGATTTAGGTGGCGCATTTTCAACTGTGAGTCCCAAAAGCTGTGGTGAAGGCTAACAAGTAAATTTTTAATTGTAGAGCGCTTTTAACAGGGGACATTGTCTCAAAGCAGCTTTACAGAGATAAAGTAAAGAATGTATAAGTTTGGTTCTTATAATTAAGTTGGTCCGAAAATGACTGGCAAGGAAGAACTCTATGAGATGGCATGAGGAAGAAACCTTTAGACTTAAAAGGCAACTTTTCCTCATCATCACCGAATGTCCATTCATGACAGTTCCATCATTGTTGAGGTGTGCAGTTCAGTGATGAACCCATAAATGTAACCTGCGAACCTGAGCACATTGTAGCAGACTTTTTGATATTAATTACAGTCCAAATCCATCCTCAAAGTTCTTGAGTTGCTCAGTGACTTCATGGATTTTTAGGCTGGTTACATGGAACCATCCTCAGCTCCGAAGCTTTTTTGTCAAATGCATATCAATTGCGTTTACTCGTACAAGTAAATACATCAACCTACAAACTCTAATCGCAGCTAGGAAACCATTTCAGGGGGATTTGAGTGGCACTCGCACACCTTTATGTTCTCCTGGATCATTGCTGTGATTTGATTAGACGACCAGGTCGATCGATTTGCATCCGCGCTTCCCTTTATCTCCTCTTTCACATTTTTATTTGTTCATATTTTTGTTGTACAACTAAGCGACTTGCGGAGGCTCTTTGTAGTCTGCGTCGAACAAAAATGTAGGCCGGAGTCTAAAAATAGTATCGTGGTTTAATTGAGTTTGAGAGGTCGAGCGAGTTGGAGCAGCTAAGGAAGCTTTGTTTTTCTATGGGATTAGCGCTCATTTGAGTACTTAAAGCACATCGAGTGGGAGACGAACGACACGCCCGCGAACACAAAGCTGACACGCACCTTACGCTCAGCTGACACGCCGATGCGAACGCCAGCGGACAGGCAGGTTTTTCTGACGATGAGCCGATTGGCTGAACCGGAACGCTGTATTTAATCCCTGTGGGCCACGGCCACGCCACTGAGAAAGCTGGGAAGAGGTGGGGCTTCGTCAGGGAAGGAAAAGGAAAGCGAGAATAAACAAAGGAAGCACATCAATAACGATATAAATCCTGTACACAACATGCCAAATAGAGCTGTAGTAGAGAGGGCTGGGTCTGTGTCGTTCACGCGCTCTGGCTTTTCGGTTCGCGATTTTGCATTTGTGACTTTTTGATTTAATGCTGAAAGCAGATCGGAGGAGAAAACGACTTTCCTCACAAAAATGTCGAATTTCTGAATTTTTACAGATTTTGTTTAATCAAACAGTATAGTCATCAAAATCTTGCCGAAACAGATATAATCAGTGTGCTAAAGTGCACAATATTTCCAGTCCAGCATCCAGTCTTAAACTGGAAGTAAAGGACATTTCAGCTCTTTTCTTAGGAAGAAATGGAGCCATTTGCACAAATGATCTATAATATGATACTAACTGGAGCAACATATTCAGAGACCATCTAGTCCAGACCATCTAGTCCAGACCATCTAGTCCAGAGGTCCCAAACCACTGGTTCGTGACCTGGTACTCGGCTATAGAAGAGTTGCTACAATGTTACGGAAATGTTCTGGAGAAAACGTCAGATATGAGTCTTTGTTGTTTTTGTGCAATTTGCCCTCTAAGATTTGCTATTCAAATTTACATGGAATGATCTGATATCTAAAAATATGTAGTTCAGGTGGTTCGAGGTTGTTCTCCAAAATAAAAGAGGTTGTGCAGGGTATAACATTGTATGTAACGTTGCGGGAGTCTATTGTTGCTTTTGAAAAGCCTGTAGTACGGTGGCCGAGAAGTGCAAAACACTAACAAATCAGAAAACAAAACAACAAATCCGAAAACGCAACGACAATTCAGACAAAGCGGAAAAGGGAGGTAAAGTCTGTGAATGGAAAACGTACCGATCATTGGACGAGACGTTCAAGATATACAGGAAGTATGAAATATTAAAACTTTGTTTCTTGAACATGTGTAAAATTCTCCGTTTACTTTTAAACTTTTTTTTTTCTCGATTAGTGCACCTTTAAATATAAGAAAATAACAGAAGTAAACAGAAGCAAGGAGAAACTGGAATGAATTCAAAGCTACTTTGAGGAAGGATGTTGGAGATGCTGCAGTATATCATCACATAAAGATTAGTTTTTACACTTTTACACATACGTTCCAACTTTCTCCTGCTGCAGACTGTTACATCAGACGCTTTATGGTCTGATCTCCATAACTGGTTTTACCCATAGGTTCCCCATCTAAGAAATTTCACTGTAAAGGACATTATCTTTGGACTTGTAATGAACAATAACAAAGATGACTTTCTTGTTAATAAAATACTTCTGATGGGAAAATTTTATATACAAAATCGAAATTCTTGAAAGTGAAACCAACGTTTTTTTGCATTTTATAATGAGTTTATTTCTTTCACAAAAGCCCTTAAAGTGATTAAAAAGAGAAATGCAATGAATCTTTTGTCCTTTATAGAAAAATTATTTACAGAATAAACCATAGCCCTGTTTATTTTGATCCTTTTTTATTTAATTTTATTATTATTATTATTATTATTATTATAAATTGTATTTATTTATCTATTTTTTTCCCACTTTCCCCTAAATATATGTGTATATATTAGTATTTTCATGCATCTGTTCTGTGTTATTACCACATTGTTTGTATATGGCTAATTGCTTAATAAAAAAAAGAAACAAAGAAAAAAAAAAAGAAAAAAAAGACTGTTGTACTTCCTGTATATCTTGAATGACAGGTGTCTCGTCCAATGATCTGTAAGTGTTTCATTCACAAACGATACCTGCTTTTTCCTCTTTGTCTGAATTGTCGTTGTGTTTTCGGATTTGTTCGTGTTTTTCACTTCTCAGCCACCGTACCGTAGTGATCCATATGAACTTCCCTGAGCCACTGATGGATTATGTGCCGATGGTCGAGCAAATATTTGTTATATCATAATATTTGTTCGAAAGTCCCACAGTCACAAAATAGGACGGTTCCTCTCAAGGTTTCTCCCTCATGCCATCTCAGGGAGTTCTTTGTTTCCACAGCTGCGATTAGGGACAAACTTAGAATCATAAGGAACAAACTTATACATGCTTTATTACTCCTTTATTACTGCTTTATCTCTGTGAAGCTGCTTGAGACGACGTCCATAGTTTAACGCGCTCCACAATTAAAAATGGATTGAATAAAAAAAAAAAAAAAACGAGACGTAAATATTTTGCATTTTAAGCAAGAAAAACGTTTTTACACATAAATATTTCATCATTTAGTTTTCATATTGAAACAAACAAAAAACGCAGCATACTACAGCGACCACATTTCTTTCTCCAGACCGTTTTTTTTTTACATTTTATTTTATTTTTATATATATATATATATATATATATATATATATATATATATATATATATATATATATATATATGCCTTCAACAAAACAGCTTTACGTTGGCAATACATTTTGTAAAAATATGTAAATTTGTACGTTTTATCAAAAAAAAAAAAAAAAAAATATTAAAAAAAAAAGGAAGGGAATCGACCAAATGTCTGTGTGCAAAGACACTTTTAAATAAGAAAAAACATTATAAAAAAAGTCATTTTGTTTTTATCAGCTTATATTTATTATATATTTAAATAAATCGAAAAATATAATCATATCATTAACTTTTCTACAAATTATAATAAATATATTATATATCAAATACACTATATGGACAAAAGTATTGGGACACCTGACCTTTTCAGCCATATGTGGTTCTTCTCCAAAATATTACCACAAGCTGGAGCTACACAATTATAATCAATGCTTTTGGATGCAGGAGCATGAAATTTTCCTTACACTTGACAGAGGAGACCCAAACCTGTTCCAGCATGACATTGCACAAAGCCAGCTTCATGAAGATCTGCTTTCCATCGGTTGAAATGGAAGATCTCCTGCTATAGAGCTCCAACCCTATTGAACATGAATAAATGTGAACAGCACCCCAGGCCTCCTCACTTTCTCACCTCCATCAGTACCTGACTGAAAGAATCTCACACAAATCTCCACAAAATCTAGTGGAACATCTTCCCAGAAGAGTGGATGTTTTTATAACAACAAATGGCGACTAAATGTGGAACGGGATGTTCCGACCATACAGTGTACTGTAACTTGCTATATATAGAATGAGGAATATTTCATTTATATGTTTTGCATGTAGACTCTAAAGCGTAAGGAGAAGGATTATGAGCACGAGATGGAGAAGCTGGCGAGGGAGAAGATCGCCACTCAGCAGAGGCTGGCTGAGCTGAAGAAAGATCTGGGCCAGTGCATGGACGTCTTGGAGATCGAGCGCATCCTCCGGCAGACGGTCCAACCTGAAGATGACCAGGCTTCCACATCAACAGCATCAGGTACGGCGTCATCGCTCCTTCACACGAGAATAATAATACGGAGATTTCTTTTTCCAGTGTCGTGGAAACAAACAGTCCTCGGTTTCGTTTCTCAGTGAGGTTGCGCGGAAAAGTTTTCCGTAGTTTCGGCGCGAATGGAAACGATCCTGACCTCGGTAACGCCGATGATCTCCGTCCTCATGTGCATGATGCTAATACTTGACTGCACATTTCCCAGCACATCTTTAAATGATGCTAATATATAAAAAAAAAACTTGATATAAAAACTATTAGTCTGAGAGAGAGAGTGAATCTTCTGAAAATCCTCCAACAAAGCAGCATTCCAAGCTGAACTTTTTTGTATACTAAATGATTTACCATGGTTGGATTGCTGCACATAAGGTAAGCATGGTAGCATGCTAATCAGCAGGTCAGATCATGCCCTGTATAGGATTAGCAAGGGGAAGTGGTAGCTCGGGGGTTAAAGGTTAAAGAAGGTTGGGGTTTCAAGCCCCATTATCGCCCAATAACCTTCCCATCAGTAACCCAGAACCTTAACCAATGAGCTACGACTTTAAACGCTGATAATTCGACCGCTCAGGGACGGGCTATTATATAAAAAAAAACAACAACAAAAAAATCTTGACTCCGCCACACCCACCTTTTTCACGTGTTTGCTTTTGCGTTCGTCTTTCATCTCTTTATCCCACATGCATATACGCTGCTCTGTGATTCCGTCTCCAGATCTCATTAATAAAACTCTGTTCAGGTGTGTGATATTTACGACTCGACTCCTTCGGCTCCGCTCGCCATCCACAAACCAGTGCTCGAGCTCAGCCCCGATTGTATAAAGAAATAGTGCACTGTATCTACATGTAAAATGTGGGGTTTTATCAAATACGGATTTACACAGTCGAATCAGAATCGTCAATGCGCATTTCACGTGTCGGCAAAATCAAATTCAATCGGTTAAACTGCCCGTGCGACATCGAAGCTTCTATAAATGAATTTTTGGGGAGTTGGATTTATTCACGCAGGTTAAAAATATTTATTAAAAGCTTTTTTTTCGTTTCACATTTATATTCACAGCATTATAATATACTTATTGGGAGAAAACCGGTAGTTCTATGTGAACGCAGACATCGAGCACCCCCCTATAACCAAAATGGTATGATCCTCGTTTCATAAGACTCGGCGAATTTTTGACTGTGAGATTGGTACTTGAATCTTCAACTCTTTGGGGTCACCTCTGTGTAAAATATGTCAAATATTACATTATCATTTATCAATGAATTCTTTGTGTTGTCTTTTTACAGAAGGCGAAGACAACTTCGAGCAGGACGCCGCAGACAGAGCGCGCTCCACGACCTTGAGAGGTCAGCCGGCACCGTCTGACCCCCGCTGTCCCATACTTCCTCCTCTGTCCATCCTGCCCTCTCACATAGCCTTCCAGCACAAAGCCTCCACCCCTCCGCAGCCCCAGAACGCAGCCATCGCCCCCCAGCCCAGCGTCATAGCGCACGCCTCCGTCTCGCACGCCTCCGTCATCCAGGCCGTCAATCACGTCCTCCCGGCTTCTTCCAAATCCATCAGTCATATCACCGTGCACCCGGTGACCCTTTACCCGCAGACCGTGGCCGTCTCTCAGTCGTCTGTGCTGGGCCACATCACGCAGACGCTGACCCAGCAGCCTCAGAGCCACAGCCATGTGAACGGTGCTGCTGTGGCACAGCAGGGCACTATTGTGGGAAAGCCCACGGCCGTAGTGGCCCATCATCACACAGGTCTCGTGGGGCAGGCCGTGCTCAACCCAGTGACTATGGTGACCGTACCGCCTTTTCCTGTCAGCACGCTTAAGCTAGCATGAAACATACAGGTGTTGGGCTTGTGAAGAACATCTGGATTGTCAGAAAAGAGCACAGGACTGTTATCGTGCCGAGCGAATCAAACGAGAAACACACGTGCGAACCTTTAAAACCACGAGTTTTATTCGCAGCGAGCGACGCATCCATTTCACTCCGTCTTATGGGCGCAGCTCAGAATAAACGTCTCAGGCGTCGCTTTCTCACCCGGTCAACAGGAAAAAGAATACAAAATCGCAGTCAGTGAGAACACATGATTTCTTGCATTATTATTATTATGATGATGATGATCAGAAACGATTGCTCGTTATCCAGCTGGCATTCGATAATCCTCAAATCTAGAAGTGCCTGAACTGTGGTCTAAATCCAATGGCGCCCTCTGCTGTTTAAAACGCGGTCCAGCAGAGGCTTTTCCATTAGTCACAAGGATTATTCGGATTTTCTTCAATGCCAAACGTAGGCAGAGAAAACGAGGCCTTCAGATAAAGACTGTGAAAGGCGTAGAAGACCGGCGCCCTCACTCGGCGTCCAGTAGATTACTGGACATAGCGTTCGTAACGTAGGCGTACAATTTGACCCGTAAAGCGTAAATTTCTTCCATTTCACTTGTTTGTCTGGCGATATTTACACCTCTTGGGATTTCTTCTACAAGGCACTAGATTTACTTCCACGGATTAACTTTTCTACCTGGCATATGAATGTCAATACTCTGTATGTGAAAGCTTGTCCTTTAGATTTTATTTTTTTTTCTCTTTTGCCTGACGCATCGTCGTTTTCTTTGTATGTGTGTGTATGAGAAAGAGCTTCATGAAGATGTTCATCATCATCACCTTATACATTACCCTTTTAAATGAATTAACATTTCTACCTACACAATAGGATGCTTTCTTCCCCACATCCACGTACCATATAACACTCGTGACACTTTCCTCGTGTTGCTTCCTTGGGGTACCTTCCTGCCTTCCTTTTTTTTTTTTTTTTTTTTTTTTTAATATATAGTAAATCCTTAATATTTTGTAGTTATGCTTTTTTTTATTTCATTTTTTTTTTTTTTTTACTCTAGAATAAAAAACTTTGCTGACGTACTATCAGATTTAACCAGAACACTGTGATTCCCTGCTCGTCAATTCGCCAGTCCTTCAAAAGGAAGAAAAAAAAAAAAACTATTCCAGGTTTTTTAATTTACACGCTGAGGTGAGAAGGCCACGTTCTTATGTCCAATTTAGATGTGAAAGTCCCGTCATGACCGTACAGAGTGAACGATACATGCTGTGCTTTATATTTGGTAAAAAAAAAAGAAATCTCTTACCTTTTTTTTTTTTTATTTTTTTTTTTTTTTGTATAAAAAATTTAAAAATTATTATTATTTTTTAATTGTCTATGTTCTATGTATGTGTTTGTGTATATATACATATATAGATATAAATGTGATGGATATGCACGCATTCACATATACGTGTATGTATTTGAGGATTACACTGTTGCCTGGTTTTTGCATGTAGATTGCAAAAAAAAAAAAAAGTTTTCCCATTTTGTTTTAGCATTCGATCCCCCCATTATCATTATTATTATTATTATTATTATTATTATTATTATTATTATTCTGGGACCATGTCTAATTATGTATGATGTGGTGGGGACCATTAGACCTCATTTCTAACATTAATATTATATATACATATATAAAAATCTGCATTTTTTCCCTATGGAGAAAGTTTAAGTTCTATATCGCCTGTACATTTTGGGCTGCATTAAAATCGAATTGTCCACCATGAAATGAAACTGTAACGTTGAAATATGCGAGAGTAATTTAAAAAAAAAAAAAAAAACCTAAACAAAAAAACAAAACAAAAAGACTATTCGTAATAAATCTTACATTTACAAAAAAAAAAACAACATTTGTCCCCATTCTTTCTTTTCTTAAATTTATCGTATAAAATACACAATTGTGAGATTATAACGTGAAAAACACCGATTTATCTCTTCATCGTGGCTCCTGCTAGTGAGTGGGATTTATTTATTAGGGAGCATTTTGTCAAAGTTGATGTTAGAAGCGGGAAAAATGGGCGAGCGTAAGGATTTGGGGGAGTTTGATCAAAAGTCTAGACGACTGGTGGGACGAGCTGTTGTGGGATGTTCCTGGTCTGTAGGGGGTCAGTGGTGAACCGGCGACCGGGTCGTGGTGTAGGTGGGGAGCGAAGGTCAGGAAAAGGGGGACCAACACAAAATTAGGCAGATGGTCATAATGTTGTGCCTGATCAGTAGTGGTTTTTTTTTTTTTGCTTGAATATTTTCTTTATTCGGTATTGAGGAAAAAACAGGAGGTGTAGCTGGAGATAGCAGAGTTGAAGATGCTGTGATTTTGATGAGGGTGGACAGGATTAAAAACGAGTCTATCAGAGAGACCGAGCAGGTAGGACATTTTGGAGACAAGGTGAGATGGTTTGGTGATGTGTAGAAGGCAGAAGAATGCTGAGGATGGAGCCACTAGGCAGGAGGAAAAGAGGAAGGCCAAGGAGAAGGGTTTTGGATGTGGTTGGTGTGAAAGAGGGAAACAGAGGACAGAGTAGTATGGAGTGATGCAGAAGATCGGCTGTGAAAAGCCTTAACAGGAGCAGCCGAAAGAAGACGATTTACTGATTGATTTGTAGCAAATGAATAATCCGGATGCGTCACATTCCTGTTTCAGTTCCCATGATGCACCTGCTCTTGCATCCTTTGTAGCATCTCTTGCATTTTTTGGAGCTGTGAACAAAACACACACCAAATCAGTTCCGTCATATCTGCAGTATCACTACTTATAATACTGTACACACTATACAGACAAAAGTCTTTGGCTAATGCTGTATGAGGATTGTTGGTAAGAAGTATTCCAGCTTTATAGGTTTTTGGTTGGAGTTCAATTTGAAAAAGATCTCAATCTATAATAAATCTCTCTTCCTATTACTCAAGGCAACGATATTTAATACCACTGAATCCAATACAATTCGTAATTTAAAGTATGAGAGTTTTGTGCAAATGAAATTATTATGCATTATTTATTAGTTTCAAAATCGTCTGCGACGTGGTAACGTTTCATCACGGACAGCGAGTTAGAACAAAGAGCAAACGTGGAATTCTGCGTGAAACCGGGCAAATCCGCTACAGAGACATTTGCCATGACGGCTGTTTGACATACGGCGACGCTGCGACCAGTCGTCCGAGGTGTTTTGAGCGGCGCACGAGCTTTAAGAGCAGAAGAACATCACCGGAAGACGACGGGAGATCAGAAAGACCTTCCACGAGCTCGACGCCCGAAAATGTCAAAACCATTTGGCTACTCGTTCGTGATGATCGTCGGAAAACGATCTGCATGATCTCACTCGCCAGATTTGGCTCATGCGGACTTCGCCCTATTCCCGAAGCTGAAGATCTCCTCGATCTCCGCGCTTTTGACACGATTGTGGAGATCCGGCGCAAATCGCAGAAGGTTCTTGCCCGCTTCGAAATGAAGACTTCCAGGGCATGTTTTAGAAGTGGCTGGAACACTAGGGGTGCTGTATTGCTGTGCAAGAGGACTGTTTTGAAGGCGATCGTGTGAAAACGTAGATAAATAAAGTACTTGAAACTTTTAGTTGCCGCCTCATACATGAACATTTATAATCAGTTAGAATCGTATAATAGGAGCGGGTAGCTCAGTGGTTAAGACTGAATCAGAAGGACATAAGTTCAAATCCCAAAACCACCAAGCTGCCACTGCTGGGCCCTTGAGCGAGGCCCTTAACCCCTTAACTTCTTAGTTGTAAGTTTGTCTGGATCAGGGCATCTGCCAAATGCCATGAATGTACATTTATTGATTTGAGATTATTTCCTCGATTCACTTCAAACCTTCTCGACTATTGCAACCTCCCACCCCTAAAGTGTTTCTTACCTCCTCGTCTTTCTCCCAAATGAGGCGCTCCGTTTCATCGTCCACAGGCACCAGAGGTAAATCTGCAGCGCTCTCTCTCAGATAGTTACACAGACTGCCGTGAGGAGAGGAAAGAAACACGTGTCAAACAAGTCCTGCTTAATCCCAATAACTTCAATCTGAAGTGTACGTAAAAAAAAAAGCCTTAAAATACACACTATAATTATGTTTATTCACATCTGTGAGTTCTGGCAAGCATGCACCACCATTTCTGCAGATTTGCCCCTCCTTAAGGCTATGAAGACAATAATGGTTGGCATGTGCTTGTTGAAAATCCATATTTAGTCCCCATTCACTGTTATAATATCCTCCACTGGATCTTCTGAGAAGATCTTCCACTAGATTTTGGCATTGCAATTCATATCAAAGGTCTTCAATACGGCTCTAATGCAGGAGATCTTCCACTCCAAACCATGTAAACTATATCTTCATGGACCTCGGCCATCTAGCTCAAGTGAAAGGAGAATTTCATGCAATATCATCCAAAGATTGTGGTCACGGTTTGGTGAAGAAGGACATGTGGATGGAAAAGTCAGGTGTCACAATACTTTAGTCCATATAGTGGATCATATTCGTTCCAGTGACTACACTTTGTTTTAAAAGGCTCGGTGTGTCTCAGGGTTTAAAAGTACGTTTGAAAAAGCAGTGTGTCAGGATGATGGAATGTTTCCCATTAGCACCTGCACCTCAATGTTCATGTGCTGCACTTCATCATCCACACCTGTTTCCTGTTTCACAAAAACGAGTGTCACAACTGAAGTTCCAGATTCTGTTTCTCGTTGTCTCGCATGGACGTCACTATATCTACGTTTCATCGAATGTGTGGGGAAACTGTACGGAAAATCAGACTTCAACCTTCAACTCCCCCCATCACACTGCGTTCCAGAGGCAATTTCGCCAGGCGTCCTCATGGACTCGTATTAAAAAAGTAGATCTTTACCATGAGACTTTTTGCGTATTTGGTTCAGACCTGCGTTTTCTCTCTCTGATCAGCATGCGGGTCATGTTCCGGATGCACTCAGATCTGTAGTTTTCATAATGGATTTCCTGCGTCACATCCTTCAGGTCCTGCATGTGGGTACGAACCAGCATGTTCCTGAGCTTCAGGAAATCTGAGTGGGTGGGGTTTTCCACTAAAAAAAAAAAAAAGGCACAAATTATTATTTATATTATGTAGTGCAGTATAAATAAATGGTTATGTCATGAAATATATGGTGATTCAGAAGCTTTTTAAGGTATTAGGGTATAGATATAGTGATTTCCTTTTATTATTTTTATTCTCTGAATTTGTCCTGCTCATGCTGAGAACTAGGAGTCTATGAGTCGCACACAAACGCAATCATTCCAACTAATTCGGATTTTTTTAATGAAACTGCATTTTTTAATCATATATGTAAGAAGTTTCATAAATCTTTTATTAATTTTTGACATACTGCCAAAAATATTGGGACACCCATCTTTTCCAGCCATATGTGCTTCTTTCCCAAACTGTTACCACAAAGTTGAAAACATACAATTGTACAGGATGTCTCGGGATCCAGAAGCATGAAATCTTCTCTTCACAGCCCCAAACCTGTTCCCGCATGACAATGCCTCTGTGCACAAAGCCAGCTCCATGAAGATATGATTTACATGGGTTGAAGTGCAAGATCCTCTGCACCCCAGGTCTACTCAATCTTACCTACATCAGTACCTAACTTTACTAACACCCTTGCGGCTGAATGAGCACAAATTTCCACAAATACACTGCAAAATCTAGTGGAACATCTCCCCAGAAGAGTGGAGGTTATTATAAGAGCAAATGGGGAATATGGGATGTTCAAAAAAACACAGCAATTTTATGATCAGGTGTCCACAAACTTTTGCATTAGTAAACATTGGGTCGAAGATGGAAAAATATTTAATATGAATGAAATATTGATATTATTAATAAACAACCTCTGATTAATAGTCAGTCATACAAAGTATTAGAAACCCGAAAAGAAAAGAAAAAGTGTATGACTGTAAAATACCTTCCACAACACCCCAAGGATACACACGGCCTCGGACTCTCCTACCTTTGATTTCGACAAGAACGTTACTGCCGACCACAGCAAAAGGAACACTATCCTTTTACACAAAACACACAAAAGATGGATCAGACTTCAAATTTATGATGAACAACTAAAGAGAAAAAAAATACAACAAATTTCAGGACATTTCGCATCATAACAGTGGATTTGACTTCACTCAGTATCTAACATTTTTCACATGACGTTTTACACAAAGTCTAAACCACTCCCCATTTGCTCACTTTCAGGTCTTGATTTTCCTCATCCGAGTCGCACTCGGGAAACCGATAGATGTTGATCCCGAACCTCTCGATCTCCTCTCGTATCTGGAAAAGGAAACCTTCCGTGTCATACAACCCACACGTTGATACAATATGAAGATGTGATGGGAATTTACGCACTTTTTTCTTCTTCCGTGACACTTCCAGTGGTGTAAGACAGTCTGCCTTACCCAGCACAGGCACTAGGTTGACCTTCTCATGTAGAGCCCTCATGAACTCCACGTCGACTGGCCTGAGGCTGGTGACACGGTTATAATAAATAGATGAAATAATGAATTTAATAACCAAGATTCTTTATACAGTCATTTTTCAATTCGTTTTATTTTACCCATGGCCATATGGTGAGATGAAATAGAGGCAGCAATGCACTCGGTTGTCCTGAATGTTCTTGCGGTTCAACCCACTTTCATCCCTGAAGTATTGCTCAAACTGATGGTCAACGAAATCCACTATTGGCTTCCATCTATAACGGTAAAAAAATGAAAATAGTTTGATATGGCCTGCTTTACACTATACCCTATGTGAACATTTGGAATAATGGCAGAAGATTGGCCATTAGAAGCTTTCTGAGCATCCTATTCCAGTTTTAATGCTCTCTTGCTGATAAAATGAGCTCCACTCTTCTGTGAAGGCTTTGAGGTGTGGGCTATTTAGCTACAGAAGCAGTAAAAGCAGGCACTGATGTCCAATAAGACTGACTGAGGGATCAGTCAGTGTTCCAGTTCATTCCAATGGCGTTCATGGGGTTGAAGGAGGTACGGTCTCTTTACAGATCGCAACACATATCCGTGAATTTCGTTTTGTCCACAGGATCATGGTGGAACGAGTTTGAGCTTCTTGGTGCCAGTGAATGCCAATCGTAATGCTTCTATATCTGTTGCTTTCGACATTGTGGCAACAGTTTGGGGAACAACCAAATAACAACCTTTTGTATATACAGTGTTTTATTACCTCTCAGTGTTGTTGAGGGCATCTCCAAAGCCTGGTGTGTCCACGATGGTGAGCTTGAGTTTTACACCTTTTTCCTCAATGGCGATGGTATGTTTGGTGATTTCCACAGTTTTGGTGATCCTTTCTGTAGGAAAGCAGAACGAATTTCTTCATTCAGCTGATTCTGATGCTCCTCCATTTCAAAGATAATTATAAATAAAGAATTGTATACACACCGATCAGGCAACACATTATGACATAATATCATTATAAGCGGTGAAGTGAAGAATACTGATGATCTCTTCATCATGGCACCTGTTAGTGGGAGGATTGATTTATTAGGCATCAAGTGAACATTTTTCCTCAAATTTGACGTGTTGGAAGAGAGAAAAATGGGCAAGCGTAAGGATTTGAGCGAGTTTGACAAATTGTGACGTCTAGATGACTGGGTCAGAGCGTCTCCAAAACTGCAGCTCTTGTGGGATGTTCCTGGTCTGCAGTGGTCAGTATCTATCAAAAGTGCTCCAAGGAAGGAACAGTGGTGAACCGGCGACAGGGTCATGGGCGGCCGAGGCTCACTGATGCACGTGAGGAGCGAAGGCTGGACATGTGGTCCGATCCAACAGACGAGCTCCTGTAGCTCAAACTGCTGAATTAGTAAGATGTTAATGATCGATGGGTCACGACTGTTTCAGCATTAAAAAAGGACCCAAACAATATTAGGCAGGTGCTCATAATGTGATGCCTGATCAGTAAAGAATGGTCTCTTGTATCTCTTTCTGACACCTTCAGCACTCAGCAGGGTCCTGTCCTTGTAGACATCTGTTAGGAAAAGGCTGTTGACCAACGTGGACTTTCCCAATCCAGACTCCCCTACATAGATTTTTTTAAACAATTACAGAGCATGTGTTAATAAATCATTTTTGACTGTGACCCTTTTCTTCTCACTGGAAAATGAACTTTAAGGCTCACCGGCTACCATCAGCGTAAAAGCGAAACCTTTTTTCACAGATTTCCTGTGCACCTGGTTGGGAAGGGTTGCAAATCCCACATATTCCTTATCTTGATCCTAAAAACAATTACAGAGAACAAATTACCGCAGACTCTGAAATAGTCCATGTGTGATTTTTTTTTACAAGACACCAGACGCCTGGTGACATCTCAAATTCCCTCATAAAGATGGCAAGCGTTACCTCAGGAGAATCGTAAGGATCTAGTCTGCTCCACGGTCTCTTAGATATTGAAGGACTAAGCGGAGACTCGAGGAAACCGGTGGAACTGAAGTGACAGCGGCGCAGAAGGTCCGGTTCGGAGCCCTGCAGGTTCCTTCTCACTCGACGAGGGAAAGTGGGTGTGCCAGGGGTGTGAGGACGGTTTCTGCCTTCCGCGTACGTGTCCCTCATACGTGTCTCTCGGCCAGGAAACGTGTGTCCTACCTTGGAGGTCAAATCTCTCATGGTGTACACCAGCTCTGCATCCTGTGGATCTTCTATAGATAAACTGGACAACTGACGCAGACCGAAAGTTCTTGAGATTTGGCATTTGTAGTTCTAAGTGTGCAGTCCATTTTAAACTAACACAAACTTTTCTCATAACATCTACCTCAGCATATTTTTATAGAATTAAAGGTTATAAATTAGAGTACAGAGTTTTGCAAAAAGAAAAATCTAAACATCCAAAAACCTTCCACCCAATGTCTCCAACTTCATTAGAAATTTCAGTACTGCTTCATCATTGCTTCTGGTTCTTAATATCAAAACAACAACAATTCAACTGTCGCATCTCGTAATTATGATATTGTGTAAATAGAATAAAGGGAAAGACGTCCTGAGACGGTTTTGACTTTGTTGACTAACATAAGCCTGCAGTAAAAAGAAGTTGCAGGACAACCTGAAAGCAGCAGGAACAACAGTTAGGCAAAGAACAACAAGCAACCGGAATCAATCAAACATTTTCCGCTAATAAAGAAAGAGCATCGATCGAATATTTCATTCTAAAAAAGAAAAAGCAGAAACTAAAATTTGCACATGACAAACCAGAACTCGGCTGGAGCAAAAATCGCTGTTCTCATTAACCAAAAAGATCATGTTTTTTTTTGCAGCAGTTGAAAGAAAGTGGTGCACGTGATCCCATGGTTTTTTACGGCCAAACTATTGGGACACCTGACTTTTCTACACAAATGTGGTTCTTTCACAAACTTTTACCTCAAGTAAGCATGAAATTGTCCCTTTACTTGAACTAGGAGATCAACACCTGTTCCAGCTCCATTAAGATCTGCTTTACATAGGTTGGACTTGTGTGAAAGATCTCCTGCTATAGAGCTTTGACCTTACATACTATTGAACATGAAGAATGTGAACGCTGATGGCACCCCGGGCCTCCTCACCTCACCTACATCAGCCTTGTGGCTGAACAAATCTCCAGAAAATCTGATGGCAAATCTTCCAAGAAGAGTGGAGGTTATCATGAGAGTAAATTGGGGCTAAATGAGCAATGGGATGTTTGAAAAGAACATACAGAACTTCTGGCCATACAGTGTATTATTTCCACATGGACACTTTAAGGACAATCACACTAAATCACATTAATTTGTACTGTTAATATCTGCCATACTCTTTCACATATATAAGCCTATGAAATAACGAAAATGAATTGATTTTTCTTTACAGGCTGCTCTTGAAAATCCTATTTGTTCGGAAAATACACCATGTCACTACACTCAGTCCTGTAAATGATCTGCATTTCTTCTGTCCCTTCTGATTAGTGAGCAGCCGCTGTAGCAGGATTAAATCCTCACACTAATTCCCTAAGCTGCATTAAGACACTGGAGACAGGGTTCATGAGGGTTTTTCTTCGCATTTGCTCAAATCTACAAAAGAAACGAAGATTTCTTGTTTAAATCTAATTCACAGCTGCCTTACCTCAGGTTCTGGTCCGAGTGCATGTAAGCATGGATAAAAGGGGATGTTATAAACATTTCAGCATCATAGAACTATAATTCCGAAGGATTTTAAGGTCCAAGGAAGTGTGCACCACCTGGAGTCGCTACTCTGAGAGAACTTTGAGGATGGATTTGGATTGCAATTTAGATTAACAGTCTGCTACAATGGCTACAAAAGGACCACCGATTGACGAACTGTTCTGCTTTTACACGCTTCACTGAACAATTCAACAATGATGGAACTGTAATAAATGGACATTCGGTGTTGAGGATGAGGACGGGTTCCCTTTTGAGTCTGGTTCCTCTCAAGGTTTCTTGCCCTCTCAGGGAGATTTTCCTTGCAACAGCCTCCACTGGCTCGCTCATTAGGGATAAACGTACAATTCTAAAGAACAAAACTAATAGGCACTAAATGTCTACGCTGTTTTATACAACTTTGTAACCTCTTTATCTCCGTAAAGCTGCTTCGAGACAACGTCTCGTGTTAAAATCGCTCTACAAATAAAACTGAATTGAGTTGAATTTCCTGTTTTATATTTACTATATTATTTCACATTCAAATTTTAGAACCAAATTCATGTTCAGGTGATTAATTTCTAATGAAACATCCATCAAACATGAATGAGCTGAAAGAATAATGAAATCATTTCTCACCACATCGCTTGAACATTGCCCTGCTTGGTCTTGGATAATCCATTCGTCCTGAAAACCTTAGAGCCCAAACGGGTTGCCTTCTTCTTCGTGCTTGTCTCCGACTCTCTGTGGGGATCACATGACCTTCTGAGACTTTCTCTACACTGTTCATGACTTAATGAAGCTTTTGCTGTGTTCACTTGTGTCTAGCTCTGGGTACTGGATCCGACCCAGTATTTCCACAAAAAGCAATTAGATATTTTATCCTTTACATCTTTGATAGCCAGGTGCCGTCTTTTAATCCTTTGAAAATCCCCTAAACCACCAACTAGATCTCAGTGGCTTAAAGACAATTTGTCCTTTTTCAAAATGAGAAATAAATGAGATATTCTACTAGAGGTAACCTTGGAAAGTTTACCATTAGATAGCAGTAGTTAATTTTTTTTTTTTTTTTATTTTATTAGATTTTATTATTTTTTTATGTTTGATTTTATTTATAGTTTCAGTATTTTACATTTGGTTTATCTTCTGTTTACTCCTGTAATAGGAAATTCATTCTAATATGGTATTGTTTCTATAGTAAACACTCACATGGCAGATGCTTCTTATAATCTAAAGCTATACATGTCCTAAGACAGTAAATAAAAAAAATAAATAAAAAATCCTCTTGACTTGACTTAAATCTCCTCTAAAATATATCCAAGTTTTATTTATACAGTATACAGTATTGTATATATACTGTATATTGATCTATTTTCAGGTATTTACCACAATAAAGGCATTTGTGCATTTTTGGAGATTTGAAAATAACGTTTATTTCAGGGTTATACAATCTCAGAAAAAATGTATTCATCATAGAAGGCTTAATAAAAGTAAAAAATAAAAAATCTGTACTTGAAATAAATACACACTGTTTATATAAATAAATAATGTGTAGATATTAGCGAAAACAACATTAGCCAGTTTGTACCTGGATTATTGCATTCACATTACAATTCACATTTTTATAAATTAATCAGTAAATAAGACAAAATTGTGAGAACTTCTGGTAACCTCCAGCATTTGTATTAATGTGTACTTTCTCAGATAGTCTTATAAATGTGTTACTGTGGCTACATGCTCCCTTTTCATTAATCAATTCACCTACTACAGTAAAAAAAATTGCCATCATAAGGGACCCCCTGATTATTTTGAAATGACCGTAGTCATAACTAAATTGTCCCTTCACAGTTTGTTCTTAGCTCATCCACAGTGAGGAATAATGCCCAGAGCATCACTCCTGGCTCGACACTAGCTTCTCTTTTTGTTCAGACTTGAAACCATTTTCGTGCCCAGGTTTACTGTGTTGTTCCCAAAATGCTTTCTGTTCCTTATCCAGTTCTGAGATGAGAGGAAGTCTGATGTCGAGGTGCATTAGCAAGCTCTTAAGCCATTCTTCTAGTTTTGGGAATGAGGGCCTGTAACAGAAAGTAAAACGTTCAACTGCATCGTTCTCTTCACATCCGTATTTTGGAGAAGAAGAAAAGAGATTCGAAGCCCTGACCTTTTTCCAGCGTCTAAGTCACAACAAAAAACAGCGAGAGGAAAGAAGGCTGATGGACATTCTGCCGGATAGTAGCGCGTTAGAAATTCCTTGACACCTAGTCCAAATTCCATAGTGCGTGGGAGATAGTCTGGATCAGCGTACACTCTGCCAATAATCTGCCCCAAAGAAACAAATATATGTTTACATTGTATGTTTAATAGAAAATGTAGTATCTACAGGGCATCTGGAAAATATTCACAGCACTTCACATTTCCCACATTTTATGTTACAGACTTATTCCAGAATAGATTAAATGTAATTATTCATTCATTCATTCATCTTCTCCCGCTTATCCGTAATTCGGGTCGCGGGGGCAGCAGTCTAAGCAGATTCCCTAGACACTTCTCCGTGTCCAGGGATCGGGTTGTCAAGGCCCCTGCCTTCGACTGCTGCCCAATCCTCTCAGCACCGGTCCCTTACGGTCCCTCCTGCAGGTGGTGAGCCCACGGGAAGGCGGCCCCACGTTGCTCCGACATCACGGTCCTTGATTTATTTTTCTCGTAAGGGTCCCCTGGAGCATAGAGGGTTAAGGGCCTTGCTCAAGGGCCCAAGAGTGGCAGCTTGGCAATACCGGGGCTTGAACCCCAGACCCTCCGATCGGTAACCCAGCGCCTTAACCGCTGGAGCCACCACTCCCCCTTAAATTTAATTAACTTCCTTAAAATTCTACAAACGAAACCCCATAATGACAACATGAAGGAAGTTTGTTTGAAATCTTTGCAAATGTATAAAAAAAAATAAAAAAAATCATATGTACATTAGTATTCACAACCTCAATACTTTGGTGAAACTGCTGCTGAAAAACATCCCCACAACATGATGCTGCCACCACCATGCTTCACTGTAGGGATGTATTGGCTAAGTGATGAGCAGTGCCTGATTTCCTTCAGATGTGGCACTTGACATCCAGGCCAAAGAGTTCAAAATTTGTTTCTCATGGTCCGAGAGTCCCTCAGGTGCATTTTGGCAAACTCCAGGTGGGCCAATCATGTGCCTTTAACCGTACAGACCTGATTGGTGGATGCTGCAGAGATAGTTGTTCTTCTGGAAGGTTCTCCTCTCTCCATAGAAAAATGCTAAAGCTCTTTCAGAGTGACCATCACATTCTTGGTCACCTCCCTGACTAAAGCCCTTCTCCCCCCGTTTGCTCAGTTTGGCTGGGCGGCTCCTGGTGGTTCCAAACTTCTTCCATTTATGGATGACCATCCAATCTTTTATTTTTTTCAGAGGTCTACAGACAATTCCTTGGACTTCATGGCTTGGTTTGTGCTCTGACATGTTAACTGTATGGCCTCATATAGACAAGTGTGTGTCTTTCCAAATTATGTCCAATCACCTGAATTTACCACAGGTGGACTCCAATCACTTTGTAGAAACATCCCAAGGATGACCAGTGGAAACAGGGTGCACCTGAACTCAGTTTTTTGTGTCATGGCAAAGGCTGTGAATACTTATGTACATGTGATTTTTTTTTTAGTTTTTAAGATTTCAAACAAACTTCTTTCACTTTGTCATTATGGGGTTTTGTTTGTGGAACTTTGAGAAATATAATGAATTTAATCTACTTTGGAATAAAGCTGTAAAGTCAAGCGCTGTGAAAACTTTCCGGATGCACTGTAATTAATATTAAGGGTTTTTTTTTACCTCACAGAGAATGATTCCAAATGAGAAGACATCGACACGTTCATCGTAGCTAATACCTTAATGAGAAGAAAAAGAAGAAGAAGAAGAAAAGTTCATGATTATGAAGAACCAATGCTTCTATATTCGTTTGGTTTGTCTCAGTTGCTTACCTCGGATCATCTCGGGTGCCATCCAGTATGGGTTCCCCACCACTGTATATCTTTTTTTCCTGTGTGCCTTACTCTGTTTTGATGCTTGCTCAGGAGAAGAGATCTTGGTCTGAGAGTTATCCTCCCTCTGGAGTCGAGCCAGCCCGAAGTCTGCCACCACAACAGAATGGTTCTGTAAAACATAAACCAAGTGATTTTCTTCGCAATGACAAAACGATGGGAATTCTCATGAGTTGCATTTCTAATTCCCAAGACTGGATCCAAATCCATTGCAACCCTGTCCATGAAAAAAAAAAAGGTTTACTGAAGCTGGAAGAATTTTCGCAATAAACTAATCTACTGATACTCAATGTAATCCAATCTTTACTTGCTAAGCGACATCATGCACAGTAATGAGCGTATCCTGTAATGTTTTTTATAATGGCCTGAGTGAAATGTTTTGATTGGCGTAAAACCTGATGCAGAAATAATACAAATGGTTTTTGTCTGATGCACAGTAACAGGACCATTTCTAGGCATAGGCAAACTAGGCGGTTGCCTAAGGCGCAACCAGCTGGGGGCGCCAGTGAGTTCCCCCTGCCCCACCACAGCCATCGCCCATTTAAATGATGTACCTGTTTTTCTCCTGAAGTTTCATATACATATATTCAATACTGGAATTCAGGCAATTCTGCAATGATTATTAAATGTGTTGGTGCGGTAAGAAACACCTGCTGATGAGACTAATCAGTGCGCTCTGTTTCAGTCCGGTGACGCCTATAAAGAGGAGAGAGACGCCAACCTCAGAGAGAGAGCCACCAAGCAGAGAAGAAGCATGGTGAGTGTTATGCATCCTTACCTGTCTAACAAAGCAGTTGTGTGAGTTCAGATCTCGATGGATCATATTCACGGAATGCAGATAGGCCTAGACGAAGAAAACAAGATGGTATGCACTAATAAGTCCATGTCCATACGGTCTTTGTTACTGCTGTTATAGCGGTGCAGTGTAGCCTTTTTACTTTTACATGATTTTATGATAGTTGGCCAGAGAAAAGCCCCACATGGTGAATTTCTGAGGATCTACTTTATAATAGTTTGGAAAATGTTCATTCTTGGTCAGGAATTGATTTCTTTTTTGTATGTATATATATATATATATATCGAGTAACATTGAAGCATTTTAAAATATTTGAGCATAAAACCTTTGAACGTTGAACGTGTTTGGTAAATTTGGATACTGCTTTCACTTTGTGGACATTATGAGAGATGGTATGTAAGATGAAACTGACTTATGCTAATTTTGCTATGATATATGCAGTACCTGTGCATGAATACAGCCTAAATTGAATTCAAAATCCAAAGTCATTTTTGAATAAATTAAATTGTTATAAATGATCATTATAAATGCAATGTTATAAATTGTTTATAAAGGATCTATTTTACAAAGGATATCCTTTGTATTTTTTTAACAGTCAGATAAATGTTATTTAAAAAAAAAAGTAT